>JAOWBW010002191.1:0-34398 GCA_026119855.1 Campanula takesimana | reverse complement strand
CATTGATATGCCTAGTGTACGAGTAAAAGATAGCATCTTTGGCTTTATCAGTACTGCAACCGAAAATTCAAGGAAATAAAATTCACGTCAGACAATTATCTCCAAATAAGCAGTTACGGGACAAAGAACTCGTACGGTCTAGATATTTCATTACCATCCCAAGAAGGAGCCAAGAAACTCATAGTGAGTCTCCCTTACTTGGTTTAAATCAATCAAAGAGGCTTCCAGGCTATGTGAATGAGCTCCCATGTACACCACATACGACTACATCATGTCAAACAAACAAAAACCAAGTTCAAATTCAACTTCATCATCAATACTACTAGTAGCTACATCGCTTTTTTTTTCTCAAACAAACAAGGTAATTATTAGTGCTTACCCCTTTTTCCATTATTTTTCGTGGCACCCGGTGGGTCTAAACAATAATGCAGATAAAAGAATAAACGAAAGGAGGTAAAGGAGAGTAGCACTTGCTGCCATTGCTCTCCTTTGTTTGACACCCTCCTCACTGTTCCTCTCAGAAAAAGAAAAAAAGAAGATAAATAATGGAGAGTAGGACTTGTTGGCTCTAGAGCCCAGTTTCTATTTAAAGTCTTCAGTTCACTCTTTTAGTGTCCCTCCTCAAAAGGATTTAAATTAGTAATGTAAGCTCCATAATTACATTGTCTTAAAAGTTAAAAAAGCACAGCCTGTGATACTCTTACAATGTCGCACTCAATTCGACATGATCTCCTTACCCAACTTTATTTTCTAATACTACTACTACTGATAATAATCTCAAAAGAAATAGTAAAAAATAAAATAATACTACTAATAGTAATACGTAGTAATAACAACCATATCCTTTCCATAACTCCATTGTGCCCCCCAAAAAAAGGTAAGAAATCATAAACTGTGAAAATCAAACTATTATGCAATACAATCATATATTGCGTGGGGACCTTAACCCAACCTACATTTTATTTATGATTTCGAGTTTTGGTAGTTAACATCCCTGATTGACTTGAGTGAAATGGGGGATGTATACATCATAATCCTCATTTAGGACTTTTATCAAACAGGTTCAAGACGTGAGTAAAAAACAGAAAAGTGGTCCAACAAATGAGTGGGATGAGAGCAAAAAGGGCAAACCCATGAAGGCGCGTCTCGTTGGTGACATGACGTATGAACTCCATGTCCATGATTCTCGCTATAATTAATGAACCAGCCAAGAAAGTCATTTTACAAACAATTTTATATAAAAAAATTAGAACAAAATATTGTATTCCAATAGTGGAAGAATAATGGCGGATGCTTGGAATTAAATTAAAGAATTTTCTTACCCAGCTTTAAATTTCTTATCCATTTCTGAAATCCGGGTCGCTATAGAGGTGGTTTATTTGTTATAGTCAGTTTGTCTCGTATCTCAAACTTAGGCTCCGTTTGTTTGGCGGAAAACAACTTTCGGAAAACATTTTCCCCATTTTCCGGTGTTTAAACACCGGAAAATGGGAAAAATGTTTTCCAAGGAAGTGGTTTTCCTCCATTCCTAAGGAAAACGTTTTCCTTACCTCCACCTAAGGAAAACGTTTTCCGGAAAATGCTAACACTTCAATTGTTGTTTTAACTCCAATTTTTGTTTTACGAAAATTATTTTTTAAATATACCCAGTTAATTAAAAAATGTCTAAAAATATTTTATTTTTATGAATATTTTGCAATATGTTAAATTATTAACTTTAGTCCATTATAATTACAAAACTACATTTCCATTTACTTTATAATTGAAATTGGAGATAATGACTAATTTATTGATTATTTCTTTTTAATATATACTCTAGGTGATCAAAATTAATGTATCTAAAAAAGTTTTCCGGAAAGCATTTTCTTAAAATTCACCAAACAGTGGAAATTACATTTTCCGGAAAACATTTTCCAAGAAATCGTTTTCCGGAAGTTATTTTCCGCGAAACAAACGGAGTCTTAGTTGGCTTTTTTTCCAGCGAATTGATCGCATGCCCCCACAACTTGGGCCCTGTGAATGAGTATGAGGAGGAAATGGAAAGTTGACCAAGACATGGTGGGCGTGAAGGTGTAGGGGACCCGGAATGGGAGAATGGGGCTTGTTGAGATTTGGAATTGTCTAAAGTCTTTGCTCGATTGTGATTTGGGAAGGAGTTCTTGATTTTGTGCTTACTTCTTAGTCCAACAAATTAGTGGTAGCTCAAGCAAACAACACATTATTTGCATTAAGCATTAAATAAAATCAATTTCACGATTTTCGGAGACTCTTCTCAAATGTAATCGGCTGCAAAAAGTTGCAATATATTTTACAAGCATAATAATAAAATAAAACAAAAAGTTGGAAGCAAACAAACTGTATAGAGTATAGACGGCACGTTCAAATTCATCATGTCCAATAGAAGTAGAAGATGACACTATAGTCTTATCAACTTCAAATATCACCCTCTGCCCAAACATTTGTTAATGTTTACCCTCTAAACAAATATCCATCGAACGGCCTTACGGATAAAGACTTGAGATGCGCAAGTGCTTATCTAAGTACAAATTGAACAATGCCCGACACCGACATTTGAAAAATCCCCACACGGAATATATTTGACGTGACACTAACATTTGATAAAACCATACAAAGAAAATATTTGACTGTGAAAACATGACATATGAAAGCATTTTGACTCGATAATAAATGTCCAACCAATTATCTCAATTATTTCAATAATAAACTTAACAACGTAAGTATGCTCTTAAGAACCAATTGATGAAGATTGTCTAGGACAATAAAAGGAGAGAGTATTAAATACATCAATATAATAAGAAAATAGATAATACACCTAATTATATGTTTGAGAAATGTTACATAGCATGTTCACAGAAAATGGAGTAAAAGTGTCCCAACGTAAAGAGTTTGCATTTTTATTTCAGAGTTTTTTTTGTTTTTTTTTTAGACTGACTCATGTATAAGACGAGACTCGATAAAAAAAAATGATTTTGCCCCGCCCCACTTTTAAGAGACAAACATTTACTCTTTAAAACCCGTCTCATACATGAAACATTTTCATACAAGTTTTTGTCTTTATATTATACGGGTATACTACATTCCCTTCCTCCATTCCATTTTCTACTTTATTTATTTTTTTAAAAAAATGTTGCATCTTATTGTTAGAAAAATTACAACAATATTGAAGAATAAAAACAGAAAATACAAATTTTAAAAAAGAAACTAAAAATAGTCTTCTTGGGTTTGTCCGAGTCGTGTGAAGACACACTCTCCTTAAGACAAATTTGCCCAATCACCGAGTTGTGCTTGAGGTATTCTTGGACATTCGCCTCCCAGGATACAACGGACGGATCGGGTAATTTTGCACACTAAAATCTCCGGCGAACTGAACAAATATGCCTGGTCGATGTCACCACGAAATTGCAAAGAGGGCCAAGAAAAAACGCTAGCAACGAAGGAGATATAGGAATGTTGGAAGGTGTATTCAAAAATGGTCGTTGAAGCCTTAATATAAACTGCTCAGGAAATATTCATTTAATTGTGACAATTAAACTGGAATGATGGGCATTCATTTCTGGTTGTTACACAATCACAGAATTAATTGAGAATTAATTCGGCTGTTACAAGCATAATTAAATTTAGAAATCAAAACACAAATCTGTTTTGGGGACAGAAAAAATAAACAAAAGTATAGCTAGGCTATTTCAGAGCCACATTTGTGTCCAAGGAACAAATCGACAAATTTTAACTGAGATTTGCACCCCACCTGGGCACCCGGGCACAAGAGAGAGTCTCTAGTCTTCACAATCTTAACCTATACAAATGGTTAATTGTATTTAAACTAGCTCAACCTTTTATTCTAAACCAATGTAGGACAAGTTCACTTGACTTTACCCACCATGGTCTTAGAACATTATTTCCCTCATTTTCCCTTTTGGGATGCCCTTTTAAACAAGGAGCCTTGGAAGCCTTTTTCTCTTCCTTTTCCATGTGGGATACTAACCCACTTCCCAACTTACTCATTCACTTTTGAGCATTCAATTTCATACCACCCAAGATTTAAATTGGACAAACCAATTTATTATTCGTAGGAAATAATAATTCATATTAATCTTTAAATCGGCAAACGATTTTTCTAAGGAAACGCGCGCAGTTTCCTTCACACATTTACACATTTTCCAACACTTATAATTCAAAAACTTAAAAGAAAAGTTTGAATAATACTAGGGGCACAAAAAAATCACAAAAACTTTCTCACAAAATCCTAGGTGTAATGATATTATAGGTGTTTTTAATTAAAGTGAGGTCGGTCCATTATCGATGTAACCAATAAATATCGCCACCTCATTTTATGAGAAAGATTTTGTGACCTTATTTTGTGCCCCTAGCATTGCTCGAAAAGTTTATAACATTTTTTTAGTTAATGGAATCCATATGTTATACTTCTTAGAATTAAAATTGGGTAAAGAGTAAAGAGAGACTCAAGTGAGAGCATTAGCTGGACTGAATCGATGGTAATAGACTATACTCCCTCCGTCCCACCCGACTTAGAACAAATTGCCATTTTGGGCGTCCCACTCCACTTAGGACATCCCTAAATGGCAAGTTTATATTACTTTAATATTCAATGGGACCCACTTGTCATACTCACAACAACAATCCATTTACTATTCCACTCACTCATTCTCTCTCCTATTTACTTTTCATACTCACAACACTTCCTCCACTCATTCTCTTTCCTCTTAAAATAATAATTTTCCTTAATCCCCGTGTCAGGACCAATTGTCCTAAGTCGGGCAGGACGGAGGGAGTATATTGGAGATTCTAATTTAAAACAAATTGGTGATAAAAGAGTAGCCCCTCAAGTCTATATATTGATTTATATTTAGTTCTCAAATCTGAGATATATTGTCCACAACAACACTCACAATACCTATCCACTAACAATTCTCTACCCAACTTTCTCTCTTTTACCTTTTATACTCACAACACCCTACCTCACTTTCTTTTTTTTTACGATAAAAATTTCTCTCTCCTTAATTCTCTAATTTTGTTTGAAGCATAAAATAGACCGGAAGGAATATATTATTATTAATATGTTATGGTGCGACTTTGGTGTTTACAAGGTTCAAATTTATTTCAAAATACTTGTTGTTTTGCTATTACTAGTAATCTTTAACATTGTTTGTCGAGTCTCTCTCAATATATGATTGGGTTAATTGCAATTTGGTTCCTGACTTTTTCAAAAATTTGCGATGTTGATGCTGTGTTTTAATTTCGCCAATTGGTATACTCACTTTGTCATTTTGTTGCAATCCGACTACAAAAGTAACTGGGTGTTAGTTTTTTAACAGATTTTATGTCATATGACTAGCACATGACGATTTAAGATGTTTGTGAAGCTACACATATCCGATTGGTATGAATTTTTTTTTAAATAAAAGCTAATATTTAAATCTACAACATATATTTTTTGACAATTTTTTTTGGTAAAACTAATTATATTATATTATTTTGTAATTTAATTAAATGAAAATAAAAATAGAGGGCATGGGAAAAATAATCTGAAAAAAATTACTACTTACCACCATGATATACCTTCTTTCCTAACTTTTGCTTCCTCTACCCCTCCGCTATGTTCCCGCATCACTCCTTCCACATACACTCTTCCCCTGATTCATCATTTTCTTCCTCTTCCTTTTTTCCTATCAAATATTTTTATGAACTGATAATCTACATATAACATTTACTTCATATGAAACATATTTGGGGCTAACACATTTTTTTAGATTATTATTTCACATGTTTTATTTTTTTAATATTTAAAATTAAGATTTAATATAAAATAATCCAATCACCCGAAAAATTGCCAAAATATATATGTTGTAAATTTAAATATTAGTTTCAATTTTAAAAAAAAAATCATATCAATCGGATATGTGTAGCTCCAAAAATTTATTAAAACGTCCCTTAAAACGTCATGTGCTAGTCACATGACATAAAATCTGTTAGAAAACTAACACTTAGTTACTTTTGTAATTGGATTGCAACAAAATGACAAAGTGAGTATACCAATTGGCGAAATTTAAAAGACAACATCAACATTGCAAATTTTGGACAAAGTCAGGAATCAAATTGCAATTAAACCTATATGATTAATTACACAAATTCTCATTCAAAGTTCAAACATTATCCATGCCATGGCAAGGTACTTTGAAGCAAACAAGGGTGTTAAAAATAATGAAATAACACACCTTAATTGGAATTATCCCTTTATTGGCTTTCTGTATTTAGTTAGCTCATTACAAAGGACTTATTTTCCATTTTTTATTTTGAAGCGACAAATGACCTTTTCATATTTTTTTTTAAGAGACAAAAGGACTTATTTAAGTAGTGAAAGTTGGGATTCAAAAAATAAAAATAAAAAAAAAATAGTGAAAGTTGTACTCTAACGTTCTAGTAATTAAGTTTGAGCACATGCAGCACTAATAATCCAAGGTAACCAACAGATTAATTACAATATTTTTCGCAACGACTTTTGTTGCCTCCATAAAGTTTATTTGAAATCAAATAAAAATCATTTAATTTTATCGATACGATGTACTAGTTGAAGTCATTCATGTTCCATTTTTGGACTACAAATTAGCAAATGGATTAGATTAAATAATGGAGGAAATTTAGTTTACCATGATCTTATTAAACATACACAAAGGAATAGAAGAGAAACTTTTGTGTGAATATGATTATAAGATAAAAATGCAGCTTTTAAGAGAAAAATCATTTTTTTTTTTTGAAAGCTTTAAGAAAAATATTACCAGATCAAATTTGGCTTTTTGTACTACCAACCTTACCGGATCTAGAATTGCTGCGGCAGAAATTTGTTCCTCAACTGTGGCGAGAGCAGTTCAAAATCATTCAATATTATTAATTTGAGTCAGTGTTCTAAAAGACCCCCGTCTAGGCCGCTTAGGCGCTAGGCATTCATGAAACGCCTAGGTACCGTCTAGGATATTATAGTTATTTATGAATTCTCGGCCCCGCCTAGATCTCGCCTAGGCCCCGCCTAGGTGCTAGGCAACCCTGCGGCGCCTAGCGACTGCCTAGCGTTTTTTAGAACCTTGATTTGAGTTAGTACAAATCACATACTCCATCCGTCCCATAACTATGTGGACAAATTGTCATTTTGGGTGTCCCATTGATAAGTTACACTTTCCTACTAAAATGACAAAGAATTTTGAGTAAATTGCAATTTAGTTACCTGAGTTTGTCGTCATGTTTCAATTGGTTATTTAATTTGTATTCGTTACAATTTGGTTGCTGAATATGTATTTTTGTTGCAATCAGGTGTAATTTTGGTTAGTCAGTCAAAAATCTAACAAAAATAGATGAAAAACATAACAAGCTTCTTTAAAAATTGCAATGATCATCCCTACAGTTTAAATTATCCCACTACGAACCTAACTCTCGTAACGAATGTTACTCCAGTAAAAAATTACTCTCTCTCTCTTTCATATAAATGGATGTTTTAACCTTCTTCACACAAAACCAAGTAATGCGTTTATTACTCCTTTACTTTCCATATTTACTTTCCATATTTACCGCTTACTATTGTTCCCTCTTCTTCATCTTATCAAATCCCTAGCCCCCAACTAGACATGTCCAAATAGAACCGGGAACCGACGGAACCGGCGGGTAGAACCGGAATCGGGAACCGGCGAGAACCGGGAACCGCCGGAACCGGGAACCGAACGTAACCGAGAACCGGATTGAAACGGTTCGAATACGAATCCAACATATTCAGAACCGAGGAACCGGCGGAACCGGGAACCGAGAACCGGGAACCGAGAACCGGGAACCGAACGGTTCTCTGCATCAGATGACTTTAAAGATGTTTGATCATTATGGTAGGTTAGCTGCTAGCTAATATATATACTGATATACATACTCCCTCTGTCCCAAAATACTTGTAGTTCTAGGATTTTCACACAAATTAAGAAAAAAAAAATTAATACATGTGTAATGGACTATATTACTCTTGAAACATTTCAAGTATCAAGACAATTTAATACTTTTACAATGACAACACTATCATAAATAAGGGTATATTTGATAAACAATGTCAAAAATGTATAGATAATAGCAAAACTACAAATATTTTGGGACAAACCTCAACTCCTTAAACTACAAGTATTTTGAAATGGCGGGAGTATTACATTTTAAACTACAAATATTTTGGGACGGAGGGAGTATTACATACTTATTAGATGGTGAGATGGAACCGGTGGAACCGTCGGAACCGGAACCGGAACCGGCGGATAGAACCGGGAACTGGATTAAGATGGTTCGAATACGGTTCCGGCCATTTGGGAACCGGGAACCGGCGGTTCCGGAACCGGGAACCGTTTGGACATGTCCCCAACCCCTTTTCCACCCCCTTCAAATCAGCATCCATGGTAGCACCAAGACTAATAAACAGGTATGAAATGGAAACTTCCAGATTTTATTTTCATATGTCTCCTCCAAATTCTCCTATTTCTCCCTTCGATGTTTAATCGGAAGCCATGGATTGTATACGCTAAGATGGAAGAACCTTATCTTTGACCGCCATGAAATCGTGCTCACGATAAGATATAAGCATCTGGATCAAGATCGAACAACCGTCAATTTAATTTATTCTCTCAGGTCAACGAAATTAAATCTCATTTTTACATGTTTTGTGCCTCAAAATTCCCCTTCTCCTTCAACCTGCTTTGCTTGACATGACACCACAATTAAGAAGGGGACAATTGAAATTCAAAAGCTCAGGTAATGCTTGATTCTGTTAGCATGTGATGGTGGTGATGGGCTAATGGTGGGGAAAAGAAGGGTTTTTTTGTTTTTTTTTTAAATTGAGGAATATTAACAATTGATAAGAAGAACCTTTAAAAAAAAAAACAATTGATAAGAAGAAATTAAGTATCTTAACCTCTTTGAATTGAACTCCATTAATTTTAATTTGGATATAATAATATACTGTACTTTCTTAATCTCCTAACACAAAACACAAAGGGTGTGTTGTAGTTTAATTTGGACGGAGGAGAATATTTAATCTCTCAAGTGAAGGGGGGTCAAGTGAGATAACTGAAACTGTAAGGGTGATTATTGCAATTTTGAAATAAGCTTGTTGCATTTTTCATCTACTTTCGTTAGATTTTTTACGGGCTAACCAAAATTACACCTGATTGCAACAAAAATACATATTCAGCAACCAAATTGTAACAAACACAAATTGGATAACCAATTGAAACATGATGACAAACTCAGGTAACTAAATTGCAATTTGCCCAAGAATTTTTACTATTTATCCCACTCATTCTCTCTCTTACTTTACTTTTATACTCACAATACTAATCAACCTACTATTCCCTACCCCCCCCCCCCACTTTCTCTCTCTTATTTCAATTTTCACACTCACAACAACTACCCATTACTATTCATTCATTAATTCCCATAAGGTTGAACCTTAACCAAACTGTGGCTAGCCAGTTCCCGGTTTCGGTTGAGGAGGTTCACTTTTTTTTTTGCATAGAAAAAACTGTTCAAAATTATTTTATTATAGTTTTTTTTAAAAAAAATTACACAAATAAAGTTACAAAAATCTAAAAAATGAAAATATATAAAAGAAAAGAGGGGCGGACGATACCCTTTTAAGTTTTTTTTCATTAATTTTTTATTGAATAAGTATGAACAAGTGTTTTAGACTTTTTTATTACTGGTTTTTATTTGTTAGGATAGCAAAAATACATTATTATGCACTGAATTTGGCTAAAAATACGGTCAAACCGGCTATTTTTTGTCAACTGCTTGTTATCTAACGGTTATTTCTGGCAAAACTGTCAAAAATCTGACAGATTTGACGGTTTTCAGGCGAGTTCTGAAGATTCCGGTTTATCCGGTTCGAAACCGCAGATTCACCAGTTTTTAAAGTCATGAACTTAAATCGGACCGGATGAGTTACAGTTCCGATTTTATGGCCGGTTCATGCCGATTCCGGTTCTAAGCTGGTTCGCTGATTCCGGTTGGCCATCCCAATTGGCAAGTGGGAATGCGCAAACCCCTTGAGCAAATCCAATGCCCACTTTCTCTCACACCCACCCAGATGATACCAAATAGTTTTTTTTTTTTCGAAAACCAGATGATACCAAATAGTTGGACTCCAAATATTCCAAGTAATTTTAGTTGAATGGACCATTAATTTTTAGGGCTGGCAACTAGATGACTTGGGACCCAATTTTGATATTTTCCAGATTCACATCTACTCATAATTAAAATATAAACCCACCTCGCCCCAGCTTTTATATTTTGACAATGTACCGTTACGTTTCTTTACTGTAAAACTAAAACTGTAAATATTGTACTCCCTCTGACCCGAAAAAATAGTTTCATTTTGACTTTTTATGGTCAACAAAAATAAATTTTAACCAACCATCGGTGACAATCTAATCATTCTAATGAAATTCTAAAATTCATAATTGATAAATCATTAAGTGATTTATCAATAACAATTTTTGGAATTTTATTGTGATCATTAAATTGACACCAATGTTTGGTCAAAGTTTATTTTTGTTGACCATAAAAAAAAAAATCAAAATGAGACTATCTTTTTCTCTGAACCCGATGGAGTATTATGATTTGAGTCGTTACTACAACGAAAAGTTGCAACAAATAGTTTGGAATTCATATTGCAGGGTTACTAAATGGGGCAAGTGGAAGTTTGAAGTGGAGATTCTTTATTCAACTTGTATGGCACAAACAGAGCATGCATGCCATGGGCATGGGCATGGCTAGTTGAAATCTATACTCCCTCCGTCCCAGACAAGAGACTTTTGGTCAACTTGATTGCACTTTGACAATTAATTTGAAGAATAAATAATGATCGTAATGAAAATTTAAAAATTGTTATTGTATCATGATTCATAATATTTTTCAATAACAATTTTCAGATATTAAATATGATAATTATTTTTTATTTAAATTTTTAGTCAAAGTGCAATAATGTTTGACTAAAAATCTCACTTTGTTTGGGATGGAGGGAGTATATATTAAAAGCTGAGGCGGAGGGTTGTGGAATCGCCACGTGAACATGTCTTGGCTAATGCTTGCTTTTGGTAAAGCCATGTCATCACCACCCTAAATTTTAAATGACTTTTGGTATTCTTTCAATTAGCTAATAGTATTAGTTAAAGATATTAGTTATTATATAGGTTAACTATTACTATTAATAGTATTAGTTAACCATAATAGTTATAATATAAGTTAACTATTACTATTAATAGTTTTAGTCAACCATAATAATTACTATATAAGTTAACTATTAAGAGAAAATTTTGGGGGAAACTAGTTTCTCCATAAGTTATAAAAAGTCATGTTTTTATAGGGTTTAAAGTTTAGGGTTTAGGGTTTTAGGTTTGGGGTTTAGGGTTTTAGGTTTGGGGTTTAAGGGTTAAAAACAAGACTTTTTATAACTTATGGAGGAACTAGTTTCCTCCAAAACACAATCAACTATTAATAGTATTAGTTAACAATATAGTTACTATATAAGTTAACTATTACTATTAATAGTATTAGTTAACAATAATAATTACTATATTAGTTAACTATTACCAGTAATAGTGTTAGTTAACTATTATAGTTAATATATATATATATATATAAATATATAAGTTAACTAGTTCCTTTAATTTCATCATCAACAAATTACAAATGCTCTATTGATTACCTCCCAAAAGGTCATGAATAATGTACAATGTCAATGGGATATACTGTTTGCAGCTTTACTCAATTTACCCTAGCGGCTACATATATATTCCCCCACCCAAATCCAACTTTATTTTTTCGACTCATTCCTTTTCTCTAGCTCTTTTTTTTTTCGCTCTAATTAAAGAGACACCACGATCTTACAGTGCAAATTGAGTTTTTTTTTTTTATTTATTTATACTCCCTCCGTCCCATTTTAAACTTCAAAAATTTCTCTTTGGGTGTCCCATTTTAAACTTCAAAATCCAATAAATGAAAGTTTTTTATACTTTTTTATTTAGTGGGACATACATGTCATACACACCAACTATCCACTAACTATTCCCTACCCTGTTGGGTTTTGATGCATCATGCGCAGCGGAATAAAACATGTAAATCAAACACCCAAGAGCCCGGATCCGTGCATGTTGATTAAATTAAATACAAGATGAAAGAAACATACCCTTGAAGATCGAATCCATGAACACGGACTTTGAGGTGCTAACGGAAACACCCTTTATCGGTATCCACACGTCGAACGGAAATCAAGAACACCTTCTTGATCTGGATTGCTAGACCCAAGGCTTGATGAAGAAACGATTTCTTCGTTGAATTATTTTGCTTCATTGATTATTGTATTTTGATGATCATGGATCATAAAATAAATAGTCATACCTCTCTATAATTTATTGTTTCTAAAGCAATTGTTTGTGATTTCCAAAATCACCATTAGAGGCTGTCAAACCCGGCTGCATATCTTATATGAGAGTCTGGCCTAATTCCGTTTGGGATCGGGATTCCTTTTCGGTCAAGAAAACTGAACAAAATGGACTGGTACGGGGGAGTGGCATAGGAGCCGTACGCCAATCTCATGGCCGTACGGTCACAGGTTTTCCAAATCCCAGATTTTAGCCTTTTCAATCCGTTCTATTGTGTGTGACCCAATAGGATTGTACTAAGTTAGCAACGAGTCCGAACGAGTCAGAACCCGTAAGTCATAAGCGGACTCTAGCAAGCCATTATGACTACCCAATTAGTACAACTTTGAAAGTCCAAAGTAACCTTATAGAACATATCACAATCCCTTTGTCACGCGATATCATATTGGATATAAGTCATGGTCCACGTCAACTTATGTTATCCGATGCTTTCTCGATCCCGAGTAGATTAATTTGAGCAAATGACATTGAACACTTCAACTCATTTGGGTACGGCCGTACACTATCATCAATCTCACTAATCGAGTGGCCAAGCAGATATCTCTCTTGAGAGAGAGACAAATCCTGTCGCGACCCCGGACCCCGCGAGCCCGAGACCGCGATCTGGACGTCGACTCTAAAACCAAAACTGTGCAATACCGAAATTAAAAATTTCATTTAATACCAAAAGGTAATGATCCAAAGTTTACAAAACCAAGTTTGATAAAAACCAATTACAACTATCATAAACTTCCACAAGTTTATGCCCAACAAAATACAAATATACAATTCTTAGTGACGTCATTGTTTGGTACAACTATCCCAAAATGGTTACACATTTACATAATGTAAACCAACCTATATAACCTTCCCCAAAAGAATGGATCCACACTCGACGTCCTCTTTCTCGTGATCAGCGAGACTAATCCTTAGCACCTTGGGGGGGTTAAGGAAAAACAAGGATAAAAGAAAAGGGGGTGAGATAAATCTCAATAAGTTACTAATGCAACTACATGACATGCTATGATGCAATAAGCAATAAACAATAATAATTGTCACATAGCACATAGCAATTATCATATAACAGATAGCAGCGGAAATAAACACATAACAAAGGATATAGCCAAGGTTTTCCAAACCGGAACATCCAAATAAAGGATCGCTGCGCAGCTTCAATAATCAACCAATCAACATCTTCATAATAGCATGAGAGCTGAAGAGAAAACCCTGGTACCGGAACCAATAACATAAAAGTGTCACAAGGGACAAGGACCATGACACAAAGTCATACCCGCTAGCCAGATACATTCACAAAGGAACGCTGACTTATCCTTTCCAAGGCCAATCTGGAGAAGGGGTATAGTAAGGGCAAAACAATGGTCAACATTATAATGGACTTGGCTTTGCCATTATAATCCTTCCCATCGCCCGATGCAACAAATATGCCAGCTGGGCTTCCAATTAAATGCTAAGTAATAATAATTTAGCATGAATGAACAACTTAAGGTTCCAAAGTAGGGAACCATTCCAATTAGTCACCAAGAAAGTGAAATGAACCAACGATACACAATTAACGTGTTGCAACAATCTTAACAATGATAACACAATTCCCATATCACATTTGACCACAAAGGATCCAATTAATTCGAGCACTCTACCAAATTTACTTACTCATATCGAAGAACTTAAGGAGAGCTTTAAAACGGTAATTTATACGCCTAAAACGGAGTTCGCATGAACCAAATACGACTCTCGAAAGATTGGACCCAAAAGGGGAATAAATTCATAACAGGGGAGGGAGGGTGCGCGCGCCTCCTAAGGGAGGGATGCGCGCGCCTCCTAGATCAGAAGGGGAATCGAGTTGAGAGAAGAAGAGGGTGCGCGCGCTTCATAAAAATGGGTGCGTGTGCCTCCTAAGGACAGAAGGTCTTGATTCAAGGATGGCCTAAGGGTGCGCGCGCCTCCTAAGGGAGGGATGCGCGCGCCTCCTTGCCCGGAAAGGCAATTTCCGGCCAAATTTCTGGGTATCCTCCATTAACAACCCCAAATCCAATACAAACCAATTCTTTACCATTTCTAACACTACCAAGAAGGGAACTAAGGTACCTACACCATTTTGAGCCAAAATAACTCCAACAACATCAACTAAAGACCTCACTCAAGGGTGATTCAAATACCCAAGATTTCACAAAAATGAACAAAATGCAAATCACTCCCAAATCAACCCAAGATGCAATAAATGGCATTCATAACATCAAATAAACATGGAATAGCATTTCTAGCATAAAATAGGGGGAAAAGCAACTTACCCGGATTTCTCAAAGTTGACGGAAATCTTTTTGGCTTCCTACGATCCTATCGACGATCTAAACAATGTTCAAGTTTTAAGAAATGAGAGAAGATGAGAGGAAGAAGGAGTAAATGAAGAGAGAAGGAAGATGAAGAAAAACTTACCAAACTTAGAGGAGAGAGAGAGAGAGATTGCTGGGAGAGGGTGGAGAGGAGTGAGGGAGAGGAGGATGGGAGGTGGAGTGTATGAGGGAGAAGGGGAGGAGTAGGGAGGGAGTAGGGAAATAATTCAAAATGTTGCACTAAGGCCCCCTCTCTCACACTACACACAAATATTACACCCCCTACAAACAATTAAGACTCAACAAAACCACACTAACCCAAATAAAATGCTAGGCATAATTATTATAACACATAAATTGCACACATAATATTTAAATAAATAATAATTTAAGTAAATAATTAAGCAAATAAATAAATAATAATTATTTATTACTAATAAAATAGAGCCTATATTTCGGGTCGTGACAAATCCCATCATGACTTATCATTTTTCCCTACAAGAATCTGATTATGTCAATCGTAGCCTTTATAACCACCCGGTTAAGGGTAACGTTTGAGTACGTCAAACATAATGTTCATCATGTGGAAGACTATGATAATCTCAGGTCTAAGGATATCAAATGATATAACTATTATGAGATTTAATTATGACATTTGACCATGACATAAATCTCATAACGGGTCTATCCAGTACTTGTTCTCCAACATGTACCCACAAGTTTAATCTGCATCCTATGCACTATAATCATCATATGATTATCTATTAAACTCATGCTAGCCCTTCATAAGTGCTAGGGACAATGATTATTATAATAAAAATGCAAAAGATATAATAATCGGGTTTGTTATCTCTATAACAATGAAACTATGATATAACGTATAGGCCTTTCTCAAGGGCCTAGGACATAATATCCAACATACCCCACTTTCTCTTTCCTACCCACTTTTTATACTCACAACACTCTACCCCACTATCTATATTATATAATATAAAGATTCTTATCTTAATTCTTGTGCCCACTTTTTTTTTAAGAATAAGATGGGACGGAGGGAGTATAGTGCAAGTTTTATTACCTTATCCAGCTCTTTACTTTTGTTATTCAAAAAAAAATCTTTTATACTCTATTTGTCCCGATAGAAGTTTCACCTTTTACCCAAATGGGTGTTTTATTAAAAGCTTCTTTTTTTAAAAAAAATTGGGTTTTTTATTTCATTAATGATAGATAAATTGCCCTAAGGCTACATCAAATGGCCATGACGGCTACAACTAGGCCTATAAATAGGCTAATACAAATCTCCCTAACGGGATTCGAACTCGAGACCTCCGCATGGGAAGCTAATACCGGATACCGCTTGAGCTAGAGCTCTTTGGTAAAAAATGGTAAAAAATGTGGGCTCCACTTGTCAACCCAACTCACTTCTTCCTCTCACATACTCCTTCCGTCCCATAATTATGTGTACAAATTTTCTTTTTGGATGTCTCATTGATAAGTCACATTTTTCTGAAATGACAAAGAATCTTTACTATTCCTCTCACTCATTCTCTCTCCTACTTTACTTTTATACTCACAACACCAATCAACCTACTATTCTCTACCTCACTTTATTTCTCTTACTTCACTTTTCACACTCATAACAACTATACACTACTATTCATCCTAATTCCCTTGCACAACTCATTTTGTGCACATTGTTATGGGATGGATGGAGTACTTAAATTATGGGCTTCACTTGTCATGCCCACTATCTTTCTCCCCTCACATATTTAAATTGTAAGCCCTACTTGTCATACCCACTAACTTCTTTTTCTCACAACCCTTCTTACACTCCTCATTTTTCTTAATTTGTGTGCCCTCACCAAAACGGTGAAGCTTCAAACGGGACGGAGGGAGTATGCATTTTGATTTAATCTATTTCTTAATAGTTAGTCGGATTTCTAACTGCATCATCTGCTGCAACAATAGGAAAAAGTTTTGACATCTTTTTCTATTTCTTAGGGAGAATAAGAGCTTCATTAGAGCACTCAGCGATTTACTTAGGTGGTGTTTGATGTATTAAGCACTTGATGCTTGATGTTTGATGCTTAATGGATTGGAAGGTATAATTTGGAGGCAAGGTGCCTTGATAACATTGAGCTCTACATGTTGAAAGTTCTATGAGGCTCTTATTGGTTAATACATCAAACACCACCTTAATCTCACAAATTTGACCGATTTGATCCGTACAAAAAAAGATGATGTGGTCAATCTTTCCAGACAAGAACACTACGTACAGTACATTGATTATTTTTTCTCACGTAAAATAGAAAGTTTGAGATTCTAGAAGGATTACAATGAGTAACTAGTAGATAGAGTCTAGTAAAGCCAAATAATTAGACCATGAATCCTTTTGATCCATAGAATTAGTGGAAATGCAAATGCAAAGAACTTTCATGTGTGAAAGCATCTTAATTAAGGGCCTACTAAATTACTCTATCCGTCTCACTTTTTAGGGCAAATTGCAAATAAGGACCTGAAGTTCACCATGCGTTCGTAGAAGAGGGTCAATTGTTTCAAAACTCGCACATCAGGGCCCAAAGATAGAAAAAACTAGCAAATAAGGGTTTTTTGACGGAAATGTTAGATTTTTCAGTTAAATTAACATGTGCCGTGCACATGAGAACTTAACTGAAATTAGTTTAACTTTTCAAGGGGTAAACTAGAAATATTAAAGTTTAAGGGACCAAAAGTAAAAATTTCTCCAATATATGTATGATTCACGAAATTATTTTTTAAAAAAATATTTCATTAAATTTATTTATTTTAAATTTTTATTTATTTTTTTTTATTTTTGAAAAAAAAAAAAACTCTCTAAATTAGTTTTTTAGATAAATACTTTTCACTAAATAATGCACTAAATAAATATATCCAAAAATCAAAACTGCTAACATATTGCAGTAAATTTTTAAAATTCTTTTTATAAAAATAATTTCTCCTCACTAAATTAGTGTTTTTGACATAAAAACTCAAAAATTATATCTTCCCCCTTTCTCTCTTTAACCAATGTTATCTATATTAAATTTAATTATATATATTATTATTAGCTTATGATGCGTGAGAGGGTGGGTGACACGGGTTTACATAAGAGAGGGGGAGGAGATATGATTTTCAAAACAAAAAAAAAAAGGAAAAAATTCGAAATAAAACTAATTTAGTGATTTAAAAAAAAAGTGAAAATATTTTTTATAGAATGAGTTTCAAAAATTTAGTGCAGTATGTTAGCAATTTTGATTTTAGGATAGATTAATTAAGTACATTATTTAGTGAAAAAAATTATAGGAAAAACTAGTTTAGAGATTTTTTTTCAAAATAAAAATAAATAAATAATTTTTTTTAATAAATAAATTTAGTGATTTTTTTTATAAAATAAATAATTTCGTGAATCATACATATATTGGATAAATTTTTACTTTTAGTCCCTTAAACTTTAATATTTCCAGTTTACCTCTTAAAAAGTTCAACTAATTTCAATTAAGTCCACATGTGCACGGCACATGTTAATTTAACTGAAAAATCTAACATTTCCGTAAAAAAAAAAACCTTATTTGCTAGTTTTTTTCTTTCTTTAGGCCTTGATTTGCGAGTTTTGAAACAATGGGCCCTCTCTACGAACGCTTGGTGAACTTCAGGCCCTTATTTGCAATTTGCCCCACTTTTTAAGGTTTTTAGTTTGACCACAGAGATTAAGAAAAAATAAATGTTGTGAGTATTAAAAATAAAGTAAGAGAGAGAAAGTGGGTATGGAGTTTTTTTTGTGAGAATGACGAGTGGGTCTCATTGTCCATTTTAAGTAATAAAACAACGAAAAATTTTAATTTGGGACAAACCAAAATGAAAAATAATAACATTAAACTGAGACAGATGGAGTATTTATTTATGAGATGTTAGTCCAAGACTCCAAGTTAAGCTACTAAATTATTTATCAATTAATTTTTAATTGCAATTAGTGGTAAACCAAATCATGCTAGTGAAACAATAATTATCATTAATAGAGGCACCAATGAAACTTCAGGTTACTTGAAATTATACACCACAAAAAGGGTTGTTTCTTTTATGTTTCCTTAAAAGCATAGACATAAAATCTAGCATCATCATTAACCAAAATATGATGTTTTTAACAAACTCACAAGTGGAATACTGATGGTGATCTAGTAAAATAATAATAAATAACTCAAACTCAATTATATACTCTATTGCAAATCAAAAACAAATTATTCACTCTGTTAAAAATAAATATTCTCATTCTCATTGTGAAAGGGATAATTGAAAACAAATTTCAAAGCATATGTCCAAATAATAAAAATGCTTATTATGAAACTGATGATTTTTTTTTTTTTTTTTTTTTTTTTTTTAGAATGACTCAACCTACTTACAAATACAGGAGACCAGCAGAAATGGACCATGGATCCATGAGCCCATATTCAGCATTGAGCTTTGTTTGGGTTTGATTTTCATCATCAGAGTAACGGCAACTCCATACCTAAAGTTATTAGCATTTCCAATGGCTTCTTATTTTGTTATGTGAAATGCTATGTGTCAAAATAAATAAGTTATTTATTTATTTAAATTATTTATTGCTTAATTAATTTAAAATTATTTATATTAATTGTTAAAAAATTATTAATTAATAAAAAATATTTTAAATATGAAATAAAGTTAACAATATAAAAATAAAAAGTTGAGTCATTAATTTAGTACTATTTATTCGAGATGCTAGTAATTTTTACATAAATATTAATTTTGATTTTGATACCTACCATTGGAGATGATAATTTGATACTTTGTGAATAGTGATTATAGGTATCAAATTGATTTTTGATACCTATATAGCTTAGTACCAACCATTAGAGAAACCCTAATGGATAAGTTTTCCCTCATCCATGGACAAGGGTCAGATATTTCTGTTACGAATCTCTAGATATGCTCTTCACCTAGATTTAATTTTAAATAGTACTCCCTCCGCCTCATACTTATCGCTACTTATTTTTATTTTAGGCGTTTCATACTTATTGCTACTTACTTAAAGTGTTCACTTTTCTCAACTTATTTTCTCACTTCTACCCACTCATAATACTTATTTTTTCAACATATTTTTTTAATCCCGTATACTTTCATTTAGTAGCAATAACTATGAGGAGGGAGTGTTTATTTTAGGACAGAGAGATTCTACCTGTTTTTATGGATTTAGAGCACGCCAGTTTCATTGTCGATTGTTAGAGAATATTCAGCGGTTGACTTATTAGACTGTGTAACGGTTGAATCTTTGAATTGTGTGGCAGTCTTCGACTTTGAGATGTGAATAATTAAAAGTTATTAATGAGTATATTAATTATGGTTAATCACTAACAATCTCAATTTTGTTTTGAGTTTTTAGGATAATTAAAAATAAATAAGCAGACTATTTTTGTTTTGACTTTATAGATTAAAGTGGGACGGAGGGAGTATTTCCTTATTTGATGTATCCAAAATAACTTGGGAAACGGGGCGGACCTATGCCTTATCTACTGGGTGGCAGTGCACCCAATACATAAATGTTCTTGTAGTGTAATGGTAAGACTCTTGTTAAGTAGTAGAGGTCTCATGTTCAATTCCTACTAGCTATTATTTTTTCCCTTAGTCTTTTAATTTGTGTACCCACTTAGATTTCGTCTTAGCTCCGCTACTGTTGGGAAACACACCACCTCTTGTATAAATATGCTACTCTTGTGAACAATAAAATTGAGTATTTCATACTCTTTATGTTCCAGAGTATATGTCCACCTTTCTTTTTTAGTTCGTCCCAGAGTATATATCTACATTCAAAATGCTAAAGAATCTTTACTATTCTTCCAATCCATTCTCCCTCATATTTTACCTTTTTACTCACAACACCAATCAACTTACTATTACATACCCCACATTCTCCTTCATATTTCATTTTTCATACTTATGACACTTACTCCCTCCGTCCCACCTCACTTGACACCTAAGAGGTGGGCACCATAACTAAAGAAAAAGAATTAAATAAGGAAAATGTATGGTAGAAAATGAAGAGAGATAATGAGTGGGGTATATGATAGTGTTGGTTGAATAAATTGAGTGGTGGAAAATGAAGAGAAAAAATGAGTGGTGGGGTAGAGTGAATATAAAATTATAAAAAGTAGGCTATTTTGGGAAGTGTCAAGTGAACTGGGACAGACTAAAATGAAAATAAGTGTCAAGTGAGTTGGAACGGAAGAAGTATATCACTTCCACCATTTCTTAACTTTTGTGCAAATGAGAGGACCAACATCTCCTGTGGGATGGAGGGGAATACTATATTCTTTAATTCTTTAAATGATTGACTCCGTCTCTCTCTCTCCCTATTCTATTATGGTGTCAAATTCATAAAAATGCCCAACCCCTTATCAAATACCAAATTTTTTAAGCTTCCGCCACCCACACCCTAATCACCACCACTCTTGGCTTCACCCTAAATTCTCACCCACTAATTCAATTTCATGATCTTTTTTCTTTTCTCATTTTTTTAGAGGATCAATACATGTTCCCATATTCACCCTGAGGTGACTCGAACTTGAAACCGATAGTTTCAAGTGAGGCGTGCCTACCACTAGGCTACAACCCTCTTGTCAACCCAATTTCTTGATTAATCCAACTTCATGAAAACCCCAAGTATTTTCACCCACCAACCTAATTTCATGAAAACTCAAAACTCATGAAAAACCCAACTCGAGCTCGAGGTTTCAAAATTTCACGAGCCAAGCTCGAGACATTTCTCATTGTAAGCCCGAGTGAGCGAGGTTTCACAAGTCGAGCTCATCGCATTATGGATTAAGATCTCATGCATTAAAGTACCGCTTATATTTCAGATTTCAAACTTTGAGTACCATTTAAATTTCAAAATTAATTAAGTTGAGTCAACGACTGGCCTTCCACAACCCGAATCCGTCATGATTTTAGTTGTGGAGTGAAAGCCAAATCTGAAATCCACATAATTACAACCTTTTAACAGCTCTATCCACATCCAGATCCAAAAAAATAAATAAATTAAAAGATGGGAATAAGAATTTCCGTCAAACCCTAACACATCAAGGCTGTCCCTTGTCTCTTCCACTGGCTTTGTCCTTGTCCTCCTACCCTAATTTTTGACCAACTTAAATCAACCCTTTAACCCCAAAACCATTTTTATTTCATTTTTTAATTACGTCTTTCTCTAAATAAACTAATTGCAGAATATATTACTCCTCCGTTAGAATAAATTTTCAATTTCGCTCTCGATCTCAGATTTGCCCAATTATTTTCAACCGATATTTGGGAAGTAAATGTTCATTTTAGTTATTGATCATGAAAAAGAAAAACAATGTTTAGGAATACTCCCCCCGTCCCATTTTAAACTTCAAATTTTTTTTTTTTTTGGTGTCCCATTTTAAATTTCAAAATCCAAAAAAAGAAAGTTATTTATACTTTTTTTATTTAGTAGGACCTACATGTCATACACACAACAACTATCCACTAACTATTCCCTACCACACTTTCCCTCTCCTACACACTTTCTATACTCACAACACTCTACCCCACTATCTATATTTTATAATATAAAGATCCCCATCTTAATTCTTGTGCTCACTTTTTTTTTTGAAGTTTAAAATGGGACGGAGGGAGTATACAATATTAATGCAACATCAAATTTCCATGCACTATGATACTGTAATAATAAATCAAATAAAATGGTCAGAGTATTAGTATAAATTTAAACAATGAAAATACTGTAAAATGAGATTCGCATATTTAATTTTGACACCTCGGATTTGCAGTAATACGGATGGAATTAAGTATAATTAATTAAGCTAGCGAAAACGCCAAAATTGATAGTATAATTAATTAAGCTAGCGAAAACGCCAAAATTGATGTAGGAACCAGCAGATAGTACAGCCATGGATGTTATTCTGGATTCAAAAATGCACTTTTCTCAAAGAGATTTTCACTCTTTTTTTAATACTCCCTCCGTTTCATCACTCCGTTTCATAATACATGACGTTTTAGAAGCAATTTTTGTTCCAAAATACTTGACGTTTTACTATTACCAAGAAAGAATTACTCTTGTTTACATATTATACCATTATTCATTAATTGTGAACTATTTCTTGTATAAGCATTTAAATGCCTAGGTAATTGGATATTTTTAGGGGAACATATGTCTTTTTAATATGTATTAATTGCATTTCTTAATAGTATGTGTGAAGGAGTCTAAAATGACATGTATTATGAAACGGAGAGAGTAAATAACTCTGAACCTTAATTTTAAGTTAATTAATTATTTCTCATGAAATTTAAAACTCTTCATTAATAGTATGTTAGTAATGTATCCAAAAGTTTTAAATTTTTATTAATATAATTAAATATGTTTAAAATTATTATTCAATGTTAAATTATAGTACGGATAAAAATAATAAAGAATATATTTTGAAACTTTGGGACGGGGAGAAAGTATATGCAAATAATGAGGTAACTACTCTCTCCGTCTCGGACTAAGGTACTTAGTTTGACTTTACACGAAGATTAATTAAGAAAAAGTAAATGTTGTGAGTATGAAAAGTGAAGTAGGAGAGATAAAGTGAGTAAAAAGTTTTTGTTTGAGAATGACAAATGGGTCCCATTGTCTATTTTAGGTAATAAAGCAACTAAGGTCTGGGACAAACCAAAAGTAAGTAAAACCCTAGTCTGGGACGGAGGGAGTATAAAAGAATAGGAATGCCGCCTATAAACAGTCTAAAACAGTTGTAGTTGGATTATCTGTTGTCTCTCAATTCAATGCCCCTTTAAATACCTTAGCTAATTCCCTGTTCATAATCCATATACAAACTCATTGAGTCAAATCCCAAAGGCATACTATTTTGATAGGGAGAGCACTCAGTAAACTGTGTGTGTGTGTGAAATGGTGTATGGCAAAACTAATATTTTGATCACTCAACTATAAGCCAATTTCCATTTTTAAGAGATCCTTTCCTTTTCAATTGTCCCCACCAAACCTTTAATTTTTCAATTTCATCACACCGTCCAATAAATCATCAAAAATTTAACGAAAGTTAGTTAGTTACGTGACCTCATTTTGAAAAGATTAACAATTAACATTTGGTTTTTGTTTGATTGCTTGTTTGTTTGTAGGGTAACGGAGATGGAAAGAGAGAGTAATGAAGGGAGTTGTTTTGGTGTAAATATATGGTGAGATTTGCTTCTGCCTGGCTCCCTGGATGCCATCTAAGAAAAGCATTGTCAAGTTTTTTGATTATCTTCTTAGTTGGCATCAGAGGAGACAGGCAGACATTTAAAACACTTTCCTTTACGTAACGCCCATCCATCAACTCCCCCTAACTTTAATTTTCCGAATTCCAGGTATGTTTTTTCTACCCTTTTAAGTAACTACACAAATGTGCATTTTTTTTTATTTTTTTTTTTTAGTTTTGGTATTTTGACCGATACTTATTTTGTGTCTAATTTGCTTGATAGTTGAGAGGTGAAGTGGTAATTAATTCTTTTTAAATTTCCATCTACGAGCCCATGTGAAAAGCCCATGTTCGTTTCCACCCAACGAGCAATTAAAAGAGTCCATTAGCCGATTTTTCACATGAATCACTAACCACCTTTTTGTTCTTTATTTTTTATTTTTTATTTTTCTTGATTGAACCTTTTTCTTTTCTTTTTTTATTATTTTATTTTATTTTTATTGAAGATTGAAGGGGATGGAAATCACGAATCCAAGCTATTGCAGTAGGACTGTCTAGCCGTCAAGTTTATGTTCGTTAGATTTTTATTTTGGCAGCATCGTCTTTTTCTTACCAATATAAGAACATACTCCCTCTGTCTCATTTTAATAGTCAATTTTTTTTTTAAAAACGGTGTCCCATTTTAAGAGTAAAAACTTTAAATAGAAAGTGAGTCCTACATGTCATACTCACAACAGTTATCAACTAACTTTTTCTCTATCTCACTTTCTCTCGTCCTACCCAACTATCAACACTCAGGTCGTCTCAATAATCACAGGGGCCCTGAGCTAAATATGAAAGTGGGTCCTTAATATTTAAAAACAATTATAGAAATTCAGGCAATAATATTGAAGTAAAAAATAACCCATTAAAAAAATTATTAAAAAAAAAAACTTCAAATTAAATTTAGAAAATAGAATGAAATCTTAAAACTAAATAAGTGAGAGGAAAACTAAAAAGTGAGAGGAAAAGCCAAAACGTTTTCCCAAGAAGTAAAATATAAGAAAACCAAAGTAAGCTAAAAGATTCATTAGAGACTCTACACAAAAAAATCCCTCAGTGCTCTCCGAAGAATTCGAACCTGCATATATCTAGTGTAAACAGACACCCTATCCACCAAGCCACTTCCGTTTTCTATACATTTTTAGCAGTTAAATATATATACACTTAACAGAGAACGAATTTGGGGCCCTAAAAATTATTGGGCCCTGTGCTATTGGGCTGGTTGCACACCTTAAAACCGGGCATGTCAACACTCACAACACATCACTTTTTTCCTTAATTTTTGAACCCACCCCATTTTTTTTTTTTTTTACTCTTAAAATGGGACGGAGTGAGTATATTATGTAAAGGAGATCATATCTGGGGCAACCAACCAGGCAGAATAACAAACTGTTAGGCATTTCAACTCACTCAAACTGCTCCAAATTCGAAAGTTACACTGAACCTTTATACTAAATGAATTGAAACATTGGTTTCAAAACTCATATAATAACCTAATTTCATTAAATATTTTCCTTTCTTATTGGATCCATCTATTTCAATAGCCCATTAAAAAGCCCAAACAACACCTTTTTTTTTTTTTTTTTTTTTTTTTAATAATCATTCTCACATGATAGAACAAGGGGGGGATGGTTCAGAACAGGGAACCTCGTAAATGTGGAGAGGAAAACCACCATAATAAGGATGGGTCCCTGCTTCATTGGGGTTGCCTTTTTTTTCATCGGGGTTGTCTTTTTTTTCATCAACCGCCCAACGGTTACAATTCGGTATGGCCCACATTTTTCCGTAGCAAAGTAGTGAGTTCAACCGAGTCAATCCCTTCTCCGGTCACCTCTATTTGGTCTTTATCTGGTCCTTGGAACTAGCAGATTCCACCCCTGCAATCACCAATTTACTCAAAATCATATTTAATCATTCATTCAAAATATGTGTTTTTTTTTTTTAATCTTGTTTATACTCTACTGTCTGATGTTTAGGATTCGATTCCTCCCTAATTTTCTGATTAGGACGTCGGAAAAGTTTGTTCCATTTTGATTTTTTAGAGTCGACATAATGAACTTTAACTAAACAGTGTTGTGTTGATCAAATCTCATTTAAGGGTACATTAGTACTTTTGAAATCCTTCTTAATCTGTGTGCATTTGTTTAAAACATCATGTTTTATGGAACGGAGGGAGTATTATTGATGGTTGTCAATAACAAGTTTTATATTTTTATTAATACAATTGTATCAATCTAAAATTATTGCTCAAATATCGTAGTAACGCGGAAAAAGTAAGAAGATCGTTTTGGGAGAGGGAGAGAGAGAGAGAGAGAGAGTATTTATTTTGAACGGACAAAAAAAATAGCTTAATTACCGTGGACACTGACTGCGATCTTCAAGGCTTCAGAACGAGCCTTCTTGTTTTTTCTTCAAAAAATAAAAGAGCCTTTTTGTTTTCGTTCATGTAAACCTTAACAACCACCTTTTGCTGCAAATAATTAAAACTCAAAATTAGCATTAAGGGCTTTCATAATTTAAAAATGAGAATACTTACTGAAATTATTGTACCTTCATTGCTCTAATTTGGGAATTTTAGGAATTTCTTTCTCTTTCTGTTTCTCTCTCTAACTCAAAATTGGGATGATTTTTTTGTGGTGTGGAGGGAGAAAAGAAGTCTAGTGATATTTATACTAGTGTTCAAATTTTATTTAACGACTAAGAGACGGGTCCTCGCTGTTTCGTACACTTGGTCCCACAAGTTCATCACTTGACTCACCTTCCGAAGGTTCCTACATCAGAATGAATTACTATGTGAATGATAATTGCAGTTAAATTGCACTACCTCCATATCAGTGGCGGATCTAGGATTTCCAAGCACCGGGTGCACAATTTACACTAAATAACTCCATACCAAAAAATTTTAAAACGCAATTATATTCAAGTACATAAGTTCAAAAAAAATTAAGGGTGCTTACAAAAGTGAAGAGTGCAAATGTGCAAAAGATTAAGAAGCTTGGTGATGAAGATCGACACTTCGAACAGGCGGATCTGCGGCTCTGCGGTCTTTCTTTCTCTCGTCCACGGTCGGTAAGGTTTTTTTCTTTTTCCCCTGATTTTGCGATGTGTGGCTATTGGTATACTTCAGCAGCTTTGGTTTAAGTTTTCCTTCTACTAAGTTCACACCCCTTCTAGTTAAATTGCTACTCTAATTAATTTTTTTGGGGGTGCACTTAGTAAAAAAATTGGGTTGACCGGGTGCACGTGTACCCCGTACTAACACTGTAGATCCGCCCATGCCTCCATCCAAGTTTGATGTATACATAATCGATCTTTAATAACCTCTTCCATCTCAGAGTATAGCAGAGTATATGTTCATCTTTCCTTTTTAGTCTGTCTCAGAGTATATATCCATTTCCAAAAATGACAAAGAATTTTTACTATTCCTCTCACTCATTCTCTATCCTACTTTATTTTTATACTCGCATCATCAATCAACTTACTATTCTCCCCCACTCATTCTCTCTCCTACTTTACTTTTACACTCATAACACTTGCATCACTTCCACAATTTCTTAATCTCCGTGTAAATAGGAGGGTGGACATATACTCTGGGGTGGAGGGAGTATAATTTTATGAATGTTTAGATACTCCTATGCAATTCTAAAAGTTCTTGTTGTTTCACCTTACGTATAATATCAATAACAGTTTTTAGAATTACATAAAGGTAACTTGATTTTAATAAAATTAAGGTTAAAGTTCAGTTGAGTTGAACAAAAAAATCAAATTGTGCCTATTAAGTTGGGACGGAGGTAAGGTAATACAACAGTTTAGTTATATAAAATGTTTTTAAATTGATTTTTATTTAAACAGAAAGTTCATAATAGTAGAAGGACATAGATAAAATGACATTTTTATCCATCACAAAATTTTGGAGAAAACAAAATTATAAAGTCATGTTTTTAATTGTTTGCCAAATAACAACAAATAAAATTAAATAAACTTTTTTATAATTTAAAGAAAAACTAGCTTATTCATAACAATCAAATAAACAATCATAAATTTAAATGATACGCAGCCCAACGGACCCTCCTGAATTGGAGTACTTGAGAACCCGTATTG
Organism: Campanula takesimana; assembly: GCA_026119855.1. NCBI lineage: Eukaryota > Viridiplantae > Streptophyta > Magnoliopsida > Asterales > Campanulaceae > Campanula > Campanula takesimana. Next base: position 6,189 of record JAOWBW010002191.1, on the reverse strand, counting down.
AGCGTGTCGTTTGGAGTTCAGATCTCCTGTACCACTTTGTGTGTCACTCTCTGTGCCATAAGTAATTCAGCCGTTAATATGTTTGAATAATATTAATAAAATGTTAATCTTAAAAACTGTGAGCCATTTGATCATTTGTGACACAAAACGTGGCACACATAATAGTACATGAGATCTGGACTATATCGGTTGGGGGGTGTAAATATGATGGACTTGAGTTGACCATATCAAGATGACGAAAGTTGGTTGGTTGGTTGTCATGATAAAGTTTACATTGTTTTTATTTGAAGCATTTGAAGCATAAAGTTTACATTGTTTAATCACTTTATATTTTAAAATTTTCTACTAACCTCTCTTTTAGCCTTTTTCACAAATAGCAATCATTACTCCTTTCATTTCGAGAAAATAGTTTTTTTTTAATTTTTATAGTAAAAAAAATAAACGTTTATCAATTATTAGTGACAATATAATTATTCTAGTAAAATTTTAAATTTGTAATTAATAAATTATTGAGTAATTTATCAATAACTATTTTTTAAATTTCATTTTATTAAATTAATACTAATATTTGGTCAAAAAATTATTGACAATAAAATGTCAAGATGTGACTATTTCTTTGGAACCGTGGGAGTATTAAGGATGTAGCTTTAGTTTGTACCCTCTACGAAATTGCACCTTTTCTATTCTTAATGATTGCACACTCTTTTGTTTCAAAAAAAAAAAAATGATTGCACACTCTTTATTTAGGATGGACGAAAATAAAAAATGCAACTCTTTCGTTAATCGAGATAAAAAGAGTACAAATTATGAAATTATGCGAGCGGTACTTGTAATGTCAAATATGAGAATGTATAAGCTGACAAATTTTCAACGATGATAAATACTCCCTCCGTCCCACTAGAAGTGAGACTTCTTTCCTTTTTGGGCCGTCCCACTTAAAGTGAGACTACCCAAATGGAAATGTTTTAATATACTTATATTCATCATTCCCCACTATTTAACCCCACTCATTCTCTCTCTTCATTCCACCACTCATTTTATTCAACCAACACCACTATTTACCCCACTCATTCTCTCTCTTCATTTTCTACCATATATATCACTTTATCTTAAATATCGTGCCCACTCCTCTAGTCTCACTCTCAATGGGACGGAGGAAGTAAACAATAAATTAAATAAGATCCAACTTCTGATGTGCATTATCATGTCAAGATCGTTATTGGTGAGATTACAAGAAGAAAGAACAGAATTACAGAATAAATAATAAATAAATAAAACTGGAAATTAAAATAATAAATAGAAACTGGACTGGTGTTGTTTTGTGCCGAGCCGTGTGTTGAACACACTGTCCTTAAGACTTATTCGTCCCTCACAGTTAGTGCTTGAGGTTGTAGTCGGACGCTAGTCTCCCAGGATAACTCGCACGAACCGGATGCTTCCCAGCACTATGAGACTCCGGCGAATTGAAGTTGCGCCTGGACAATATCAACACCAATGCAATGCAGGAGGCCAAAGAAGGAATGAACAAAATGCAACGAAAGAGATGCTGTGGATATTGCTAGAAACTATGTTGCTTTCTGTGTATTCTTGCACTGGTTTGCTGCTCCATTTATACTAGTCCAAGAACTGTTCCACATCCGAAAATTAATTAAATGATAAGCTCAATCCTTAATTAATTTATGTGATAAAATAAGGCAAGGCTCTTCACTTTGGCATTCCAGTTCAGATGAGAAGAATCTGATTTTGACTGTTAAAATAAAAAATAATTGCAAAAGGTGAGCTAGCACGGACAAGCCAGATTGGTGCTACATTCGTGTCCGCAGGTCGCGTGAACACATGAGTTCGATGGTCTCAAGCCAATTTGGGTCCATGATTTGCACCACCCTGCGCACGAGAGAGAGCCTTTATGCTATACAAGCTTGAACGCTACTCAAATGTCCAAGCCTTTATACTAGCTCCTTTTCACATTTCCTTTCCATGTGGGATAAACTCATTTTCCCCATTTCAACCCACCAACTTCAAGCCTTGATATCTCATTCATCCCAACACCAAATTGGACAAATGAATTCATTATATCAATGTTCTCATGGAGTAGAACACAAACTCACAAACAATTTTGTCATTCGATAAATTATTATCACGGAAATAAATCATATTTCCTTCACAAAATACACAATTTTTTCAACAATCCCCCACATGAAAAAAATTATGAGGAATTTGGTGATAAAATCCAACAGTTGAAAACCTGCATAGGATAGGTAGGGGTGATACTGATTTGTGGCACTATCGATTGGGTCACATGAGTGAGAAGGGGATGAAGGTACTTTGCTCAAAGGGATTACTACCGGGTTTGAAGACAGTCGACGTGGGGATCTGTGAAGATTGTGTGTTCGGCAAACAGGCGAGAAGTAATTTCTCGAGGACGGGTAGGGCTTTGAGGGAAGCAAAGTTAGAACTGGTTCACACGGATTTGTGGGGACCATCTCCGGTAACTTCTCTGGGTGGTGCGTCATATTATATGACCTTTATTGATGATTCAACAAGGAAGGTCTGGGTCTACTTCTTGAAGGGGAAAGATGAAGCTTTCGAGGTATTCAAGAAGTGCAGGGCCTTGGTGGAGAATCAGACGGGACTTAAGCTTAAGTGCTTGAGGTCAGATAACGGAGGGGAGTATGAGCTTGGGGAGTTCAAGGAATATTGTGCAGCGAATGGCATTCGTATGGAGAAGACTCCAAAGGGCACACCACAACACAATGGGGTTGCAGAGAGGATGAACATGACATTGAACGAGCGGGCTAGAAGTATGAGATTGAAGTGTGGGATTTCGAAGACGTTCTGGGCATATGCAGTTGACACGGCAGCTTTCTTGATCAATCGGGGACCATCGGTACCATTGGGGAGTGAAATTCCAGATGAAGCATGGAGTGGCAAGCAGGTAAATCTGTCCTTTCTTCGCATATTTGGCTGCGTTTCATATGTTCATATTGATTCTGCTGATAGAACTAAGTTAGATGCAAAATCTGTAAAATGTACGTTTATTGGGTATGGCAGGGATGACTTCGGGTATAAGTTTTGGATGACCAAAACCATAAAATTATTCGTAGTCGAGATGTGGTATTCAATGAACAGGTATTGTACAAGGACAGAAAGGGGCATCTGATGATATTAGTTCGGAACCGGAGGTTGTAGAGGTGGATATTCCAGACTCGGGTGGGAGCCGGACGGTTCATGATGACCATGGTCAGGGGGTCACTGAAGATGAACCACATACTACAGAACCGGATATTCTGCTGCGTAAATCCAGCAGATTGCGTGGATCACCTGACAGGTATACTCCTTCAAAATTACTATTTGCTGCTGACAGATAGTGGTGAGCCGGAATGTGTTGGGTTTCGATCAAACATGCGCAGCGGAATTTAGCATTTAAAATTTTAAGAAACCCTTGTGCCATGGATCCGTTCATATGATTAAATCAAATACAACAAGATGAATAGAGGAATAACCTAACCCTTGATGGCTATCAAATTCTCTTGGTCTTTGGTGGGGTTTGAAGACTTGATCACGATCACAAAGCTTGAACACGAACTTGAAGATGATGATTTTCACCCTCTAGCGGTATCCACACTTTGAACGAATATCAAAGGAGCTTATTTGATCTTGGTTGCTAGACCAAATTGTGAAACACTTTTCCACAATCAAAAGAACTATATGGAATTTATTTTGTGTATTATTTTGTTCTTCAACCAAGAATGTCTTAGAACAAAATAAACCCTCTCTCAAACTCTTTGAGACTCACAAAATCATTGGCTTAGAGTGCTGGCCGAATTTGGTCTTTTATACACAAGTATGACCTATTCCAAATAGGAAACTTGTGTCAAAATCCGTCCAAAATTCGTTTCCTAATCAAATTAGGAATCTGCCACCCGACAGTACTGTGCGGCCGCCCAAAAACATTTGTGCGGTCGCACAACTATCTGAAACAAAACTGGTACAAAACTGAGATAAGTGTGCGGCCGCCAGTCCATACTGTGCGGTCGCCCACTTCCCCAGAATGTCCAGAATTTCCAAAATTCCAATGTAGTCCTTTTAAAGATTCGTTCTATTGTGTGTGACCCTCTAGGATTATACTAAGTTGGCAATGGGTTCAAAATTGAAACCATAAGATATGATTAGGTTCTAGCAAACCGTCATAGCTACCCAAATAGTATAACTTAGATACAAGTTCGCATTCCTTTAGAATATTCATAATCCTTTTGTCCACGATATCATGAACACAAGTTATGGTCAAAGAGTCAACTTGTTTTGTTCAATACTTTCTCGATTCTGAATATGTTGATAATCCAAATGACATTGATCCAATCAATTCATTTGAGTCCGGCCGAACATTTCATCACATCATTCCTACGAGAGGCCCAAGCTTGACATCTCTCCGAGGAGGGACAAATCCATTTAGCTTATTATTCTTCCCTACGTGAATCCGATCATGCCAATCATACCCTTTTAACTACCCGGTTAAAGGTAGCGTTTGAATATGTCAAACATAATCTTCATCAAGTGGAAGACTATAATAACTTCATGTCTAAGGATTCAAATGACATAACTAATATGAGATATATGTACGACATAGACCATGACATAAATCTCATAGAGCGGGTCATGTCCAGTGCCTTGTTCCAAACAAGTCCCCATAAATCTTACATGATCATCCTATGATCATTTAGCCTTTATACTAGTGCTTAACAAGTACTAGGGACGGAGATTATTATAAGTAAACATGAACAACATAATAATCAAAACATCTCTTTATTGATATGAAATAAATGATAACAATTACAAAGTTTATTAAACGTGCCTAGGGCACCACTACCAACAATCTCCCACTTGCCCTAGGCCCAATCTCCAATGTATCTAATACCCATGGACCTAACATGACCATCATGTTTAGCTTGTGGAAGTCCCTTTGTTAGCGGGTCCGCAACATTGTCATCAGTAGGTACTCTGCATATATTTACGTCTCCCCTATCAACGATCTCTCGAATGATATGAAAACGCCTAAGTATGTGTTTGGATTTCTGATGTTCTCTTGGTTCCTTTGCTTGAGCAATAGCACCATTATTATCGCAATAAAGGTCTATTGGATTAGCAATACTAGGAACCACTTCAAGTTCATTTATGAACTTCTTAATCCAAACAGTTCCTTTGCAGCATCCGATGCAGCAATATACCCAGCTTCTGTTGTAGAATCAGCGGTTGTACTTTGCTTGGAACTCTTCCAGCTTACAGCTCCACCATTTAACATAAACACAAAACCCGATTGCGATCGGCTATCATCTTTGTCAGTTTGGAAGCTTGGCATCCGTGTAAGCATTTACAACGAGATCATCTTCCATTCCTCCATAGACTAAAAACGGGTCTTTAGTTCTTCTTAAGTACTTAAGAATCGCTTTTACAGCTATCCAGTGATTTTCGCCAGGGTCGGATTGGTATCCTACTTGTCATGCTCAAAGCATAAGACACATCCGGCTAGTACAAATCATGGCATACATGATGGACCCAATGCCGAAGCATATGGAACATCATTCATTTTTCTCACGCTCATCTTTTGTCTTAGGACATTGAGTCTTGCTTAGAGAAACTCCATGTAACACGGGCAAGGTGCCTCTCTTAGAATTTTCCATACGGAATCTTCTAATGACCTTGTCAATGTATGTACTTTGGCTTAAACCAAGTAGCCTCCTTGATCTATCTCTATAGATCTTAATGCCAAGAATATTGCGGCTTCACCCCATATCTTTCATTGCGAAGCACTTTCCTAACCAAAGTCTTCACAGATTGAAGTGTATGAATGTCGTTTCCAATGAGCAATATGTCATCCACGTATAAAAAAAGGAAAAGCACTATGCTCCCACTAATCTTCTTGTATACACAAGGCTCATCTTCGTTCTTGATGAAACCAAACTCTTTGACCGATTCATTAAAACGGAGATTCCAACTCCTAGAAGCTTGCTTCAATCCATAGATGGATCTCTGCAATTTGCATACCTTAGAATTTTGTTCAAAACTTTCTGGTTGTGTCATATACCATCCTCTTGTAGTTTTCCCATTCAGGAAAGCGGTTTTGACGTCCATCTGCCATATTTATAGTCATGATTGCGGCAATGGCAAGCAAAATTCTTATAGACTTGATCA
>JAOWBW010002190.1:0-113661 GCA_026119855.1 Campanula takesimana | reverse complement strand
AATCAATACTCCCGATCATCCCTGGGAACCCCCGCTTCTCACTGACCTCAAGAATTCTTTGCAGGTCAGCTTCGTTTGGGGCTCTCAAGTACTGCCCTCGTACAATTGAATGACCCCCTTGCAGAATTCTCCGTAATGCCTCAAACGCGCTGTAGTTTTCCCTATTTAAATTATTCATCAAAGAATCAGCGGACATACCATATGCTAACAATCGCATGGCTGCGGTACATTTTGCTAATGGAGATAGGCCTTCTCTGCCGGAACAATCGGATCCTTGTGAAGGAAGTAAGGTCATGGCTTGAAAGATCCTCGACGATGCGGAGGAATACATGTTTCTGCACCGATATCAGCGCCGAAAATAATCTTTATACATAGCATTTTCGGAAAAGTAAAAAGTAGTATCAATCAGGGCTCTTATTGTGCAAAGCGTGATCTCTTTTCAAATTTTTTCGAGTTTTTTCGGAGGTTCATCATCAAAAAACTCGTTTTTGATAAAACTTCCTCAATTTCAAGTTGCCTTTTGTAGGCTTCGACATCAAAAGGAAGAAATCCAGATGGATCCATTGATGTATGAGGAATTCTGAAAAAGGAGAGAGTGTTTGATGTAGGGAGAAGGAAAGAAGAATGTGTTGGTGTAGGAAGAAGAATGAAAGAAGAGAGTGTATTTATAAGAAAATGAGGAGGGCTGAGGTTGACGGATTTGAAACTTCTATTGAATTGAGTTAGTTAAAGGATAACAAATGAGTGGTCGTGGTTGACGGATTGAGTTTCAATTCAATTGAGTTAATTGACGGACTCCAATAATAGAATTACATAGATTTAATTAAAAGGTAAAGTTACATTCTGAGAATCTTGAAAAGTAGTACATCGGTGCAGAAATTGACATAAAGCTAGAAAACAAACATTACTTGCCAAACAGACTCTTCAGTAAACATTTCAAAAAGCTGTTGTTGATGATGATCGCGAGACTCCACCTTTGACTCAACTGCATCAACATTTTCCTATTTTTAGCCTGAGTCTTCTTAAGGGCAATATTGTTTGCCTTCTCTTTTTCTGAGATAAGTTGTCCATTCGTTCCAATTCTTTCTCTTTGAATTGTTTGAATTCTGACCATTTTGTTCCTTTACCGGTGACAACACCACTTTTTCTTCCCCGCCTTTTTCTTAGCTGCCTCTCTTCCCATAGGAGAGGAATGGATCCAACCGAGCTTGAATCACCTACACCACCTTCTCGTGCCTCTTAGATCCACTGCTATCAGATCCAGTATTTCCTCCAACCTGACTTGCATAGCGTGGTGTGATCTCGGGTGCTATCCACTCGTCCATCAATTAAAAGTGCTATTGTTAGCATTTTTATATAATTCGTGAGCTTTTTTCAAAACATCATTATCCGACCAACCCGCTTTGTTGCATACGCTTAGCGTTATCGTATGCACCTACCTTTGCCCAATTGGCGTTTATATAATTGAAACGATTTTTGCATGAAACTACGTCACGGGGAGGATTAAATTCAAAATGTTCGTTACAAATTCAACAATCTTACCCCAAAAATTTTCGCTCTTCTGATTTTTTCCGACTACACTGTCGGTTCCAAACTTAATCCACCCACTGATTAGCCCTATATTGTCTCTTCGTGCTCCATTTGACAATTTTTCTCCGACTAGTGGTTGAACCTCCTGCATCTGGAGTTGGAGTAGCTTCATCAGCACCGCTATTGCTACCCATAACCATTGTGTTGAATATTCGGGATATTCTGATTCTTGAGAGGGTAGTGGTGGTGGTGGAGGTCGTTGAAATTGCATACCATAATATGGATCCAGGTGGGTACAGCTGAAGGCATGGCATTTGGTTGATAATAAAATTGTGGGACATTTTGAGGACGTGGTTGGTTAGAAAATTGATTTGGCGATTGAAAATCATTAGGATTGTAGTAATTTGGTGGAAAATTACTTGAATTCTGAGTGTTGAAATAAGGAATTATTCGGATTATTGGGATCCATTTCACTAAAAAATGATGAATATTTAAAAAATAAGGGGTTAAAGAAGGATAATTAAGATTTTTTTGAGAGAAAAGAGAGGTTTTTTTTTTTTGGTGTACAAAAAAATGAAAGTTATATCAATTTATAGAGAAAAAAATCCAGAATTTTCGCGAAAAAAAAAATAAAAATAAAAATTTTTTTGCTGTAAAATAATTGAGCTCGAAAATTTGGGTTGAAAATCATATCTAAAAATCTGGACGGACCAATCCTAGGCTGACACTTGGCAAAAGGAGAAAAAAAAAAAAAAAAAAACTGGCAGACGCTGCCCTCACGCGCCTCTGTCGGCGGTGAGGCGCACGCGTCATGTCGGCACCAACCAGGAGGCGACGCGTGTCCATGGCGGGGCCCCTCAATTTTCATTCAACCCGGTTGAATTTGTTCAACCTCCCAATTCAACCCCCTACCTCTCAACTACCTTATTGGACCCCCTCAACTAGTTGAACCCACATTCAACCCCCTCTCAATCACCTTATTGTACATGGCCTTACATGTATACTCTAGTTAATGGATACTCCTTTCGTTCCATTTAAAGTTCAAAAAATTGTCATTTTGGTCGTCACATTTTAAACTTCAAAGAATAAAAAAGAAAGTTTTAAATACTTTTTTATTTGTGGACCCCACATGTCATACACACAATAATCACCCACCAAATTATTCTCGACCTCACTTTCTCTCTTTCTTAATTCTTGAATCCAAATTATTTTTGAAGTTTAAATTGAGACGAGAGAATTTCCGATCCACCCGATTGCCCGAACCTAAGCGACTCGGAGTCGGAGCTACTGCCTTGTCTCCATTTCTCTTTTCTTTTCGGGCTTTGGACTCTAGGCCCCCTGGGTGAGATCCAAATGCCATAAAAACCCAAGGTCAGATCAAAATCCCATTTAAACCCACCACAGCCCACAACCCGCCCCAGCCCTGCCCAGCCCAGCCCGCCCATACCCCGCCCGCCCATGCCCAGCCCAGCTCACTGTTTGGATGCAAAATTAAAATGTTGGGTATGGGAATTGAACCCATGACTTATTGTGAAAACTAACAACTTAACCACTACACCAGCCTACTGTTTGATACAAAATTTGCAATATATTCTATTACTATTGCGCCTAAATGAAACTAAGTGAAGAAAAAACAAGATTCTAAATCAATTTATAAAATTTTGATTATTCCCAAAACATCAACTTTTTGTTAAAAAAAAAAAAAAAAAAAAAAAAAAACGAAAAACAAGATTTACAAAAAAATATATAAAGTATTTAAATATTTTATTAGAAAAAAAATATAAAAGACCCAACCCAAAGAAATTAAATTATAATTTGTGCAATATCGAATTTTAATTTTAATTTTTTTTTACTAGCACCCTCCAGTAAACTATTTATATAAAATGACAGTATTTAAGTCCTTATTACCAAATTGTCATTATTTGCACTTATAAGACCTTTTGAGAGACTCATGAGTCTGCTATGAGACCTTGTAAATAGACCCTCATAAGTCTTATATGAGACATTTTTACATGTCTCATAAGAATTTACAAAGACTTTGATACAAATTATAAGACCTAAAAAATACACTTATGAGACATTTGAGAGACTCATGAGTCAGCTATGAGACCTTGTAAATAGACCCTCATAAGTCTTATATGAGACTTTTTTACATGTTGAGACATGTAAAAAAGTCTCATATAAGACTTATGATAGAAAATTATAAGACCTAAAAAATGCACTTATGAGACCTTTGAGAGACTCATGAGTCTGGTATGAGACCTTTGTAAATAGACTTATGAGTCTGGTATGAGACAATTTACATGTCTCATAAGAATTTACAAGACTTTGATACAAATTATAAGACTTAAAAAATCACTTATGAGACATTTAAGAGACTCATGAGTCGGATATGAGACCTTTGTAAATGGCTCTCATGAGTCTGATATGAGACAATTTACATGTTTAATAAGAATTTACAAGACTTTGATACAAATTATAAGACCTAATTAATCATGTTTTTTAATGTAAAATGATATTTATTTTACAAATTTAATGTTTTTGTGAATAATCAAGAATTTCATTAATTGATTGGAGAGTTTTAATTGCTGACATTTATTTTGGCAAGAATGATACTTCTATTATTAAATGTTGTGAAACATTAATCAAGTTGTTCTAATATATTTTTAATATTAACTCTTATACCGAAAGTATAAGACTAGTTCTTCTCTTATACTTTAGATATGAGAGTAATTTTCTCACATTAAATCCCCATTTTTTAAAGAAATTATATACCTAAAATATAAGACTAGAATTACTCTTATATTTAAGGTATAAGAGTTATTTAGTTTATTTTCTTATAATTCTCATATTTTCAGTATATAATAGACTTAGTTGGTGTCATTTATGTAAATAAATGCCTTAACAGAAGGGTGATAATTAAAAACTTATAAAATATTATGAAATAATGTATTTTCGCAAATATAATTTAATTATTTTTTAGGTCTTTCATATTTTTTTAATAAAAAGCTTTAGATATTTTATATTCTTAAATCATGTTTTTAATATTCTAACATATATTAAAAAAATGTGTGTTTTTGTGAATATTCAAGTTTTTCATTAATTAATTGTAAAATCTCAAGTTTTGTAATTTAGTTTCGTCCAGATTTCAGTTAGTAATAATAAATATTGCAAAATTAGAAACAAGCAATGCATTTACTTAGTGGTAAAGACATGGTTGTTATTGTAAAAGACCTAGGTTCGAAACCTGGGAACAACATTTTTGCTTTTAATTAAAAGGGGTGGCTGGCATTGAGTTCTGGATCGGGGCGGGTGGGCGGTCGGGACATCGGGCCTGGGCATTGGGCTTGGGGGCAGCCTGACCTGAGTAGTGTGTGATGGGTTTTTGGGCTTTTATGAAATTTTGATTTGGACAATGGGTGGAGGTGGACTTTTGGATCTCAGGTGGATTTTATGGAATAATGATCTGGGAGAAGGGGCCTTGTGGAATTATGCCTTTCTTTTCCTTCCCAAGAACTGCATTTGGATAATACTCAAAAATCCCAAACCAGAGCGAAATCGGTAGAGATGGCAATTTCGTCATAACTGTCGTCGTCTACATTGTTTCCGTTATGTAATTCAACCTCAATTTCTTCGAAACCTAAGATTCCTACCACTCTCTCATTCCTTCCAAACGCCTCAAAACAACAACAAATGCAGCAGCAACAGTGTCTTTGCCGCTCCTGAAGTTTTGGAGTCGTCCGTTGCTCCTCAATTTTCAGATGAATCCATTGCTTTCTACGACCCTGCTGCTCCTGAGGTTTTTTTTTCTTCATTTTGTGAGACGTTCGATTTTAATTTTTTCTCGTCTAATTTGAATATCTGGGGTTGTAATTTCAGGTTGAAGGCATAGAAATTCCCGACTGGGACCAGGTATACTCATTTTCTTTTGTTTTGTGGATGTGACAAACTATTTAGAAAATAGACATTTATTTATGGACAAAATTCAAAGAAAATGGGCATTTATTTTGGGACTAAGTAGCATTCTAGTTTGAATTTCTTTTTCTTTTGTGTTCGATGTGGACTGCAAATTAAAGAAAGGCTAGAGCGTTGGGACTCGTGATATATCAAGTAAGGGAGGGTCTTAGACCATCTGGTATTCTGCTTTGATTTCCCCTTGTCTAGTCCAAAAAATATCTGGTACGGAGTAGTTGGATTAGGATTAGAAGTCCTGAATTTGGGTATTGAGGCACAAAAAGAGGGCTATATGCATAATTTTTGCAAGTGTAAAGAGATTAAGAGATAGATTGTAGAGATCATCTGCATCTTGTAGAAGGTGGAATCTTTGCATGAAAAGGAGGGAGTATGTCATAGTGAATGCTTACTTTGGTCACTTTGATGTTTTCTGGTGCTAAGATTATATACTCAGCGATTTCAGTAAGTAGCTTAGATATCTTGTCCCATCTTTTGCTAAATTTGACTCAATCTTCTTTTGCTAGTACTATTTGTTTAGCATTGGGATATATATACTCCACTTGCATAGCTTTTCATCTTTTCCAACGTGTGTCATAAGCATCTCGACCATACCCAATCATTTCGTAATTTGGGACTCTCACGATGGGTTAGAGTGTACCCCAATAATCGCCTTGTTGTGCAAATAACAAATGATATGCCCACTCGGACCAGGACAAAAAAAATCAGTTGTTCACATGAACTGTAGCAGAATGAAGACTCAATAATGCTATGACTCCCTCCGTCAATCAAGGAATAATGTATAATAATGTTAGTGGTGTAAATGTTGTTAGTATGGAACATGGGGTAGGATTTGTGAGTGGGGAAGGGAATAGTGAGTGGGTATTTGTAGGTATGACTAGTGAGCCCCATAGAATAAAGTTTATTACGGAGTATGAACTTTCGCTTTTTGGCTGGTGCAACTTTTAAAGGGGAGCCCAAAAAGGAAATAGTGCAAGTTCAAAAAAAAGACGGAGGGAGTATATGGAAGTACCATCTTCTGCGGGACTGATTTGGAAGAGCCAAAATCAGAAATACTTGATATTTACTTAGAACTAAGGATTTGGTAGTAGCACACACCAATCTATCAATTTCCAGCTTCTCAGGAATCCAACAAAACCACAACCTACTTGCTCTTGCATATGCTGATGATTTTTTTTGGCAACATAATTTTCCTTCCATCAAACTCAAACGATGCACAACCGAAAAGGTTACATGCATAATTTTGGAAGTTGAAAGCGATAGGTTAAAGAAATCATTCATATCTTGTAGAAAGTGGACTCTTTACGTTAAAGATTCCATAATAAAATGGTGAACTCTTTGCATGGAGAGGATGGAGTATATCATATGAGTGCATAGTTTGGTCACGTTGATGTGTTCTGGTTCTTAGATTTTATAGACATGGCGACTTCAGAGAGCAAGTAGATTAGATATCCTGTCCCATTTAAGCTAAGATTTGATTCAACCTATCGCAATGCGATCCTAGTCTCAAAAAGGGCAATATGGTATAACGGGAATTTCGACCAACTCTCTCTAGGAGCTCCTGGTGGTTCTTCTGACAAAGTCACTACAACAAGCAAATTCGGAAACCCGCCTCACTACCCTTAATGAGATTTGATTATTACTTTATTACTCCCTCTTTTTTTGTGGTTGACTCTCATCCTCTTCTTTCTCTCTCTCCCTTTTTTCCTTGGTTGGTTTTGGAAGTTCAATGATTTTAACCTAACAAGTTTGGATATGGTACTATCTTTTTGGGACAAACAAAATTGGCATATGACACTATCATTTTTGGACGGAGGGAGTATGATATAATAGAAACATAGCTGTGGCATCTGCGCCTTTTGTTCCCGTGCATCCTTACTTGTGGGGCGTCTTAATATCTCAATATATTTTCTGCTCTTCTATTAATTTTGACCCCCTTGAAGTGAAACTGTATAAGTCTATCAAAACAAAAAATGGACATTCATTTAAGGACCGAAGAGTATTATTATAGACCATAGCCTACCTGTCGGTCTTTCTCTCTTGTGTGAGGTTTGAAGATCGTATTAGTCCCATCATTTTCTAGCATCAGTACAGTCAGATGAAGCTTGTTTTCGTACCAATATGCTTGATTTTTGATATATAAAAGTGCAATAGTTAGTTACTCTGTATCTAATTATCACTCCATTAGTTTTAGCAGCAAATAAATAATCATTTAAAGTTGTTTCTCCTCAGTTGGAACCAAAACTGATAATCAGACTTAAGCTGAGGTCATACTTTGTGCCTCTAATCGAGGACTCGTGCAAGAAGATCATAGATGCAGCCCGGAAAACCAACGCCAAAGTAAGTGGGCCCGTCCCATTGCCCACCAAGAAGCGGATTTATTGTGTACTGAAATCTCCTCACGTTCATAAAGACGCAAGATTTCACTTTGAGATCAGAACTCATTCGAGACTGATTGATATTCTCTACCCAACTGCTAACACGATCGATGCTTTGCTGCTGCTCGATATTCCTGCCGGTGTCGATGTAGAGCTCACTTACTGAGGAACCAAATGGGTGCGGGTTTAGTATGTGATGGAATGACACTATTTTTTCAGTCCTTGTTTTGGTAATTATATTTCACGATGATGAAATTATTGAAATTGTATTAGGTAAATATGTGGACTGTTCTTTTGTAGATGAGTTCTACTCCCTCCGTCCCAGAGTAAGAGTCTTACATTTCATTTTGGTACGTCCCAGAGTAAGAGTCCTATTCCTAAAATAGCAAAGAATCTTTACTATTCACCTCACTCATTCTCTCTCCTATTTTACTTTTATACTCACAACATCAATCAATTCACTATTCTCTCCCACTCATTCGCTCTCCTATTTTACTTTACACTCATAACATTTACATCACTTCCAATATTTATTAATAAGCGTGCAAATGAGGGGTAGGACTCTTACTCCGGGACAGAGGGAGCAGTTTATTTCTTTTTTTTTATGATGTTATGTTTTGTTTTCAATATGTTATGAAGGTGAGGAATCAAGGAACAATTTTTCTAAACATCAGTTAATATCATCTCAATTCTATTTGATTATTGATACTGCATGTCTGCATCATCATTATTACAAGATTCTTCGTGAAACATAGGATTCCAACCCGTGCTCCACTCAAAATCTGTCATGTGGTAGCGACCCATGACCCAAAAATTAAAATCAAAATTAAAATGACTCGTCTCTACTATGAGACGGGTTATGGTGTTTTCATACAAGTTTTGTCAAAATTTTATGCATATTTGATGATTAATATCAAAAATATATTACAAAGAATACAGTTAATAACACTTTATAAAATTTTATGAACACTATCAAATTTGTATGGAATTTTGATTAAAGTTGATTATTATAAATTGAATGGGACTATCTTTTTGTATCATGGGAGTAAAACTATTTGACACAATTATATGGGTTAATGACAATTTAGGGTATGAACTCCAAGGGGTGCGTCTAAAAGGGGCCTGGGTTTTTTTTCCCGCTAGATCAGGGCTCAATATCATAATTTTTCAGCAGTTAAGGGCTTTTTGACGGAACTCGTTAGAAAAGTCAGTTAAGTGCCATGTGCCGTGCACGTGATCGACTAAATGGATGGGTTTGTAATGATATTAGTTAGTAAGGGTTTTAATGAAATTTCTGAAACTTAGAAGGCTAAAAAGTTATTTTTTGCAAAAACAATTAAATTATCATATACTCCCTCCCGACTCTCTCTTTGCTCAACCCCCCTCCTCTCTGTTTTCGCCAGTTAAGGGCTTTTTATTACTTTTTTCAAACAACTTTTTATAATAAAAGATTATTATTCCTTAATCCCCGTGTCGGGACCAAGAATCTTATTTCGGATGGGACGGAGAGAGTATAATAAAATAAATAATTATCATATATAAAATAAATTTATTAAAAAATCAAAAATTATTAAACAAATTAATCTAATAGCTATATTAAATATAAATGGATTTTGATTATTTTCTAAATAATAAATTTAAATAAAAAAATTATAAATAAATTTAAATTTTATTCTATGAACATAATAAATTACTTTTTACATTCACCAAATTTAAAACAACATAAATTAATTATCACTATTTACAAAAAAAATAAAAATATTCCCATCAAATTTCATCTTTATGGAAAAACCCAAAAAAAGAAAAAAAAAAAAAAAAGCTCACCCTGTTTATCAAATAAAAATAATTATTAATAAAAAAATTTAAAACATTTCCCATCTCATCATGTTCCATGAACACCTACCCATCCTCCACTTTAAACCACCATAGCCACCACCATTCACCACCATCCAACACCTCACTTGGAACCACCATAGCTACCACCGGCCGCCACCATCCACCTGTTGGAACCACCACAACCACCACCGAAAATTAACAGAGAACATGAGAAAAACGTCACCGGTTGCCGCTTTGTTCTTCCCAAATCCCAATTTTAAAATTCACATCACAAACTCAAGTTCTTATATACACCAAAATTTCAGAATATCACCCTTAGCATCCTATGAGGTCTTGATTTCGATCTCGATTTGGATCCCCAAATCACTGTTCGAGAAGCCCCTTCTCCAAAAGCAAGTCCCCTACAATCGAAGACAACGATTTCAACACAACAATGGCTAATCTGGACCAAGATGACCGAGATCTACAATGGCCGCACCCAGGAGACATAATCGACTGACGATGCTCAGATCAGTTCCTTCTCCGCCACTCGTGGGTTTGGGTTGGAGTTGGAGTTTGAGTTTGAGTTTGTGTTTGCAGGGGAGTGGGAGAGAGAGCTTGTCGTCAAAGAACTGTTGGAATTATGCTCTAGGCCCTTGAGAAAGGCCTTACGTTACATCATTTGTTTTGGAGATAACAACTTTGGGTTATTATATGTTTTACACGTTTATTATAATAATCCCCGTCCCTAGAACTTATGAAGAACTAGTATAAGTTTAATTGATGATGATGTGATGATCATGTCTATATGATACAGATTAAGCTTATGGGTACATGTTGGTGACCATGTACTGGACATGACCCACCTATGAGATTTATGTCATGGTCAAATGTCATAATTAAATCTCATAATAGTTATATCATTGATATCCTTAGACCTGAGATTATTATAGTCTTCCACATGATGAACATTATGTTTGACGTACTCAAACGTCACCCCTAACCGGGTGGTTATAAAGGCTACGATTGGCATAATCGGATTCATGTAGGGAAAGGTAATAAGTCAATATGGGATTTGTCCCTCTCTCAAGAGAGATATCCGCTTGGGCCTCTCGTAGAGTGGGATTGATGAAATGCGTGGCCGCGCTCAAATGAATTGATGAGATCAGTACCATTTGCTCATTATCAATCTACTCAAGATCGAGAAAGCATTGAACAATATAAGTTGACATGGACCATGACTTATGTTCAATATGATATCGTGAGACAAAAGGATTGTGATATATTCTATTGAGGATTACGAACTTCTTTAAGTTATATTAATTGGGTAGTCATGATGGCTTGCTAGAGTCCGCTTATGATTTATGAGTTTGACCTTGGTTGGACTCATTGCCAACTTAATATAATCCTATGGGGTCACACACAAAAGAACGAATTGTTTAAAAGGCTAAAAATGACTTTTTGCTGATGCTCGGCAGAGCACCTCAAAGGACTCGGCCGAGCATGAGAAACAGAAAGTTTTGACACAGAGGTGCGCGGCCGAGCACCTTATAAGACTCGGTCGAGCAGGCCCTGTTTGGGCCCAAAATCTGATTTCGTGTTTTGACGGGTTTTGACCTATTTCTCCTAAAAGGTTTAGGACTAATGAGTTTAAATACCTCTCTCTTAACCCTAATCAGCATGGATTGATATTGTATCATTATTGGTAGCCTCCATGTGTTTGAGAAACATATTCTTGAGTTTAGATTGAGAATCAAAAGCTCAAGAACACCAATAAAATCATATAGCCTTTGAAGATTAGAAAAGCGTGTTTTCTAATGGGTCTAGCAATCCAGATCTAGAATCGTTCTAGATATTCGTTCGTGTGTGGATAAACATAGAGGGCGTTGGCATCAACTCCTTCAAAGTTCGTGATCCAAGTGTTGCGGTCGTTCCTGCGTTCGTGATTCGAAAAAGCGCGAAGAACAAAGATTGAAGATCTCAGAATTTTAAAGCTCCGTCACGGTTAGTGTTCTAAATTCATCCTCGTATTAATTTAATCATCGTGATCGGATCTAGGCTTTTGGGTTTTAATTCCGCTGCGCATGTTTGCTCAAAACCCAACAGTGGTATCAGAGCCCCGTTCATCATGATTATTTTAATAATATCATGTTAATAATATAATTGGATTATATGTGTTGGCATGTTATTTGAATTTGGATTCTTGATGTTTATGTGATTTGAATTTTATGTATATATATGTGATATATGGAGATCATAAAATCGCACCGTTTAAATACGTTATGTGGGATTTTAAATTGCAATAATAATTTGATTATTATGTTCCTTATGATTATCAAAAATTAATTGGATTGATTTGTTGATGATCTTTGATTCATGAATAAATCGTTTATTCAAGGCTTTGATGAACATGATGATTTGATCATCATGAACATCAAACCCTAATTGAATCGGGAAAGCAATTTGAGAATTGAAATTCGAAAAATTTGTTCTGATCATGGTGCTCGGCCGAGCAGTCCATAAGACTCGGCCGAGCAGATTGAGTCAGAATGTACAGATTCTGGAACACAAAGATGCTCGGCCGAGCACCTCAAAGGACTCGGCCGAGCAGAAGGATTTTGGACAGAATTTGTTTTTCAGATGGCTGGTTTTAGAAACCGTGTTTCCTAAAATTAAGGCATGTTCGAATCACTTTGGATTGAACTTGTTTGTCAGATGGCTGGTTTGAGAAACCGTGTTACCTGAAAACAAATTTCAAGGTCAAAGTAATAAATTGATGGGACAAAAGAATTTAGAATCGAGTTACTTTATGTAAGGGATTGTGGATGCCTTCTGGCTTAGTTTCGACCTTACATAGTTGTTTCTTCTAGTTTCTAAATTTGGTACGGGATTGTGGATGCCTTATGGCTTAGTTTCGACCGTACAATCGTGCTCTCAATAATGTGTTAAAGAATTTATCCCCATAAATCAATCACATGAAATCTTAATTTAATTAATGAGATTAGTTAAATTATTAACCGTTGTTTTATGTGTTTATATTATGTGACTATAAACATTTACCATGCTATATGTCATGAACCTTCTTTAAAATTTAAGTTCCGTGCCAATCCATGATTAAAACACTTGTGAGTACGTGGGTAGTTTTGTGTGGGTTACGCCCTAGCGTAGGTGCATTGATTCTATCCATTTATGAGCAAGATGAGGAAACAGTGATTCCTATACGTTTAAAATGGTTTAACTTAATTAGGCTATCAAAACAGTTTTGGGCCTAAGGCACAGATGAGATTAAAACATATTAGATATACGATATCCAAAATCTCATAAAAGATCTAAGAGTCATATACGATATGATTGACAAGGAGTTGTCTACATAAATAACTTATTTTGAGCAGTCGTGCCCTAGCCGACTCAAAGTTAAGTGAAATATGGATCTTAGCCCATTCAAATTATATTATACATTGGATGTATATGAAGGTTATATAATTTAGTGTGAGTATTTATGAAATACAACCTATATATCTCTTAAATGACTGGTATGAAATATAGGTGTATATTTATTTGCATATTTGTGTAGAATATTTTCTTAAACTTTAATTATGTTTATTACTGCGATCTGTTCTTCAGAATGGAAATTATTCATGAGCTTAAGAATTGTTCTAAAGCAAGAATAGAAATTATACATTCTTAATAATCCTGAGTAACCTAAATTGCAATATTAATTTGATTAATATGTTCCGTAGGATTATCAAAATTTAATTTGATTAACTTGTTGATAATCTTAGATTCATGAATAAATTGTTTATTCTTGGTTTTGATAATCATTGTGATTTGATCACCATGAGCACCAAATCCTAAATGAATCAAGAAATGCAATTATAGGATAAATTTGGAAATTTAAAATCTACCGCTTCTAAGATAAATATTTTGAGTTGAATTTAATTATCAGATGATTGGTTTCAGAAACCATGTTTCCTGAAATTAAATGTCAAGTTCAAGATTAATCTGGGATTGAATCTAATTTCAGACGGCTGGTTTGCGAAACCAAGTTTCCTGAAAAGTGATGTCAATTAAGAATTCAGATAAACTAAAATTAGAATCTTGAACTGTTCTTGATTGCTGAAGTTAGTCGAATTGATGAGACATTGGTTTGTGCTCTCAATATCTGAACTATCATGCGGAAAGATGATGACCTAAGTCGAAAATTCGATTTTGACTTTATGATTTTCTAAAAGGAAGGATTAAAAGCTAAAGGTAAGACAAACGTTGTCAAACCTAAAGGAAATAATTGTGGCTAAAATTATGACTCTGAATAATGCAATTTGGTAATGTGGCAATTTGGTTGACCATTTAAAATTGCAATCAAAATTTTGGATGATCAATAAAAGGTGAATGGTAGTGAGACAACCACAAAGGATATTTATGCTATAAAATTAATCTTTCTAATTTTAATCATTGGGTATTGGATAACGGAATGGATCCCACATTTGTATAAATGTGCAACAATTAATAAAAAGAAAGACTACTTATAAAAGGTAAAGTTAATCTGCGAATGATAATGATGCAAGAGTTGCAACATTGTTCGTGGAACACTTATGAAGTGGCTTTGCTCATTAAGTAGAAAGTATTATTTTGCTATAAGATAATGAAGGATATTTATTTCTTATTTGGAATAAGAAAGAGCTTTATTTATTATGATTTGCTTTATCGTATTGTTAAATCATATAAATAAATCTCATATCCTAAATCTTGAAGAACAAAATAATAAATAAGACTATAACATAAATAATTAAATTCTCAAGGCATTATTGTTTTGATCAAATAAATGAGAAACGCATATCTAAAATTCCATGGGACGGAGTTTTAAAGTCATACGATTTTGAATCATATGATTTATGCAAATCTTATTTACTTGGATTAAGACAACTTTTACTAGGAGTAGTAAAAGGCTGATATCTTATTAGACCTAATACATGTCGATGTATATGGTTCATTAAGTAGCAATGCTAAAAGAGGATTTTGGCAACTTGGCAAAATTATTCAGAAATCCCGATTCGATCGTGATAATGAATAATTGAACCAAGAATTTGACAATCATCTTTAGGTTGTGAAATTGTTTCACAAATTAACTCCACCGAGAACACCATTTAGAATGATATGTCTACGTGGAGGTGTAAAACCTTATTGGATATGGTTCATTAGATGATAAAGTCAAATTGATCTTCCATTATTTATTTTGGGGCTATGTTTTGGAAACCGCTATAATTACACTAATTTGAGTTCCATTAAAATAGGTTCAAAGGTACCATATGTGATATGGAATGAAAGAAAACTTGGTTTGTCTTTCATAAAGATTTAAGATGGTGAGACTTTTTGCGAAAAGACTTGTTTGGAACAAGCTCACACCTAAATATAATAAATGTATTTTCATGGGATATCCCAAGGAAACTTGAGGATATTATTTTACTTCTAAGAAACAAATTGTTTGTTGCTTGTAATGGTACTTTTCTAGGTAAATTGCTTATCTCTAAAAGAATCAGTGGGAGTAAAATATATCTCGAATGGTTCGAGACCTAGAAGATAACATAGAACCTTAGATGGAAGTTGAATGAACTTTCGCAAGGAGTTGTGGAAATTCGTTCAAATTACACAGGTTAATTGCATATATGATAGGATACAATCTATAATGAGAAATATTGGATTTCTTATTAAAGAAAGTATAAGAGGTAAAGTTCATTGAGAATGGTATATTTACTTCCTATCAAAATGCAATGTCCGCTCCATTTTAGATTAATGGCCTGGAGTCATAAAATCTAAAAGGCAATCCATGTATATTAATCAAGTTTGGAACTTGATCTTTCTAACCTAAGGTGTAAAAACCAAAGAATGGAATCAAGTTTTCTTGGAGAAAACTAACATGGGTAGCAAAGGAACATACTAATTAAGCAAGATTAAATGTGAAAAGGTTGACTCATATTTCGACTATGATAAAACTTTCTCACTTGAAGTCATGCTTTAAGTTATTAGAATTCTCATTGTCATATCTTCATATTTGGAATATGAAATTTGACAAATGGATATCAAAACAACGTTTCTTAACGGGAACTCACTTAAGGATGTATTGGATACAACCTGAAGGTTTTGATAGTCTAGAATTCTAATAAAGTATGTATGTTGCGGAAATCCATGAGATGGATTGAAGCAAGCTTCTTGGAGTTGAAACAATCATTTTGATGGTGCGTTCAAATCGTTTGAAATTCATCAATAATGAGACTTGATTTTGCTAAGAAATTAGTGGGAGCATAGTCTAATTCGTAGTCTTAAATATATGTCTAACATATAGTTCATATGAAAGAGTTTCTTAATGAAAGGACTTAGGAATAAGCCGCTTATATCCTTGAAATTAATATCTATTGATATTAATCTCGGAAGTTGATTGGTTTGTGTTAAAGTACTTATGGAGACAATGTACTGAATTGTTCAGTATGCAAGACTCTTGGAGAAGAACTTGCGAAGTTGTCTAATGACAGTGTTCTTGGCAAGACTTAGTCTTAGTGGAAGACTAATGAGCAAGAATACATTATTAGGATTCCATATGCTTCGGCAATTGGATCTATCATGAATGTCATATTATGTACTTAGACGGTATAACTCGTATACTTAGAGTATGATGAGAACATACTAATCGTATCCTAGTGAAAGTCATTAGATAATGATCAAGAATATCCTTGTGTACTTGAGAAGAACTAAGGATGCATTCTTGATGGTTGTTGGAATGGGAGATGATCTAGTAAATGGTTACATAGATACATGCTTCCACATCAACAAGAGTAATTGAAAATCGCAGTATAAACATATGTTTAAAGTAAGTGCTATTAGTAATAGTTCCAAGCAAATACACTATAAATATTCTACGAATAAAATTGAGTATTTGGTTACAAGAGTTGTAACTAAGGGAATTGTTTGAATACAGATGTTATTAGTAAAAACTAGAAATAGTTTCTAGTAATACTAATCATATGGACCTTTGTTGTGAAATAACGGTTATTGCACAAGCTAAGGTGCCAAGGGCTCATCTATGATCCAAACACGCACTCAGACGTTTCCATCTCTACGAGAAATCGTTGACATGGGAGATGTCAAAATATGCAAAATGCCTTATGATGATAACAAGGATAATTATCTTACATGTGCTCACTTGCAAAAATGATGGAGATCATAACTTAGCTCAATGGGTATTGGATACACGTTGATTGGGCCTAGTGCAAGTGGGAGATTGTTGGAATTATGCTCTAGGCCCTTGAGAAAGGCCTTACGTTACATCATTTGTTTTGGAGATAACAACCTTGGGTTATTATATGTTTTACATGTTTATTATAATAATCCCCGTCCCTAGAACTTATGAAGAACTAGTATAAGTTTAATTGATGATGATGTGATGATCATGTGTATATGATATAGATTAAGCTTATGGGTACATGTTGGTGACCATGTACTGGACATGACCCACCTATGAGATTTATATCATGGTCAAATGTCATAATTAAATCTCATAATAGTTATATCATTGATATCCTTAGACCTGAGATTATTACAGTCTTCCACATGATGAACATTATGTTTGACGTACTCAAACGTCACCCCTAACCGGGTAGTTATAAAGGCTACGATTGGCATAATCGGATTCATGTAGGGAAAGGTAATAAGTCAATATGGGATTTGTCCCTCTCTCAAGAGAGATATCCGCTTGGGCCTCTCGTAGAGTGAGATTGATGAAATGAGTGGCCGCGCTCAAATGAATTGATGAGATCAGTACCATTTGCTCATTATCAATCTACTCAAGATCGAGAAAGCATTGAACAATATAAGTTGACATGGACCATGACTTATGTTCAATATGATATCGTGAGACAAAAGGATTGTGATATATTCTATTGAGGATTACGAACTTCTTTAAGTTATATTAATTGGGTAGTAATGATGGCTGGCTAGAGTCCGCTCATGATTTATGAGTTTGACCTTGGTTGGACTCATTGCCAACTTAATATAATCCTATGGGGTCACACACAAAAGAACAAATTGTTTAAAAGGCTAAAAATGACTTTTTGCTGATGCTCGGCCGAGCACCTCAAAGGACTCGGCCGATCATGAGAAACAGAAAGTTTTGACACAGAGGTGCTCGGCCGAGCACCTTATAAGACTCGGCCGAGCAGGCCCTGTTTGGGCCCAAAATCTGATTTTGTGTTTTGACGGGTTTTGACCTATTTTTCCTAAAAGGTTTAGGACTAATGAGTTTAAATACCTCTCTCTTAACCCTAATCAGCATGGATTGATATTGTATCATTATTGGTAGCCTCCATGTGTTTGAGAAACATATTCTTGAGTTTAGATTGAGAATCAAAAGCTCAAGAACACCAATAAAATCATATAGCCTTTGAAGATTAGAAAAGCGTGTTTTCTAATGGGTCTAGCAATTCGATCTAGAATCGTTCTAGATATTCGTTCGCGTGTGGATAAACATAGAGGGCGTTGGCATCAACTCCTTCAAAGTTCGTGATCCAAGTGTTGCGGTCGTTCCTGCGTTCGTGATTCGAAGAAGCGCGAAGAACAAAGATTGAAGATCTCAGAATTTTAAAGCTCCGTCACGGTTAGTGTTCTAAATTCATCCTCGTATTAATTTAATCATCGTGATCGGATCTAGGCTTTTGGGTTTTAATTCCGCTGCGCATGTTTGCTCAAAACCCAACAAGAACCTTGCGCAGGAACCCTAGGTTGAAAGGGAGGGAGTGACGATGGAGGATTGGGGATGCAGAGATGGGATGATGGGAGAGAGAAATCTGGAAGAATGGAGAGGATAAATGAGAGGTTGAAGATGATACTCTCATTTATTTGACCCCCCTCCCTAATCTATAGTTTTTAACCCTTAAGTTTCAAAATTTTCATTAAAGTCCTTAATAGTTAATATCAATTACAAACCCATCCATTTAGTCGATCACGTGCACGGCACATGGCACTTAACTGACTTTTCTAACGATTTCCGTCAAAAAGCCCTTAACTGCCGAAAAATTATGATATTGAGCCCTGATCTAGCGAAAAAAAACCCAGGCCCCTTTTAGATGCACCCCCCTGGAGTTCAGGCCCTAAATTGTCATTAACCCCAATTATATTCCACTACTCTTTTGTTAGCAATAACTTGTTTCATTTAAAATGAGTGCTTTAAATATTTATTTTGAGAGGGAGAAAAATGGAAAAAATGTTTAAAAGTGGGTGTCAAAGGAGGATTTCGAACCGCTGAACCCCTTAGTTAGCTCCACCCAATGGTTCCGATTGGAGCCAACTCATTTTAGCTTTACCCAACGGATGAGATGTAGCCGAGCTCAGTGGGACACACAAAAAATTGAAATTATCTTAGCCGCACAGATGATGAGCTCGCATATATGATCTCGATCTGAATCATTGGGTGGAGGGGTGCAGCGGTTTTGGGTGGAGAGGTTCCAGGTCAAAGGAAGGGAGAAGGTTAAAGCAAAAGAAAATGAGTGGAGGTCTCCAAAATGTGCTCCTCGCTAATTTGAAAAGCCATCAGCTCAGGGCAAGTGCTACTCCCTACTTTCGGCAGATAATGATAGCTAGCCCTACTTGCAAACCAATCATGGAAAGTGTAACGAGTGTCTTTTATTTTTACATATTCAACCCCTATAGTTTAGTTCTTTACAAGAGTGTATTGTAACTATAAATATTAATAGTAAAAAGGCAATATTAAGTAATACCGTATAAATGAGTTCGAAAAAAGTTAAAATAATATGTAAGGAAAAAAAAATAGTTAAAATATATGAATGAATTCGAAAAAATTTAAAGCAATATGTTCAGAAAAATAGAGAAATTGTAAGGAAGTAAGAAAATTATTTTAATAAATTATACATATCCTTTAAAAGATTATATTGTAAAAATTAATACACTTAATAGCTTAATACAAATAATATGTTTTTTTTTTACATACAGACACTCTTAGAAAAAAAACATCAAAGAGATGGTTTTGTTAATAAATATATTTAAAGAGTGGATGATACAACGATTCTTTTTTTTTTTTTTAATTTGAGAAAGTAAAAATTAGTATGAAGGATAATGCTTTATTTATTAATATTTATTGCTAAAATATTTTTTCACAAAACTATTAAACTTCAGGGGCTGAATAAGCAAATTGAAAAGACACTCGTTACACTTTTCATTTATTTCGTTAGTTTTTGTCAAGTGTCATCCATTTTTGCACCGGATTGCAATAAATTGTGAACATAATGTACTAAATTGCAACAAATTAAACTTTAGGTCCCACATTGCAACTTTATGGCACTAAAGTGCTATTTCCCCGCAATTTGTTGACGTTTGCCCCCTTTGAGATAAAATTTATAATACACTAGGATATTTTTTTTTGCCCTCATTGACGAAAATACAATTAAACTTTTTTTGTTGTGTAATTTTTGCCCCCATTGACGAAAATTCCTGGCTCCGCCACTGTATAGTACTCCCTCCGCCCCCCCCCCCCCCCCGAAATAGGACATTTTGCCATTTTGGGTGTCCCACTCGAAATATGACATCCCAAAATGGAAAGCTTTTATTACATTTTTATTAGTAGGACTCACTTGTAATACTCACAACAACTTTTCATTTATTATTCCCCACTCACTTTCTCTCTCCTTCATACCCACAACACTTACTTTTTAAACAACTTTTTATAATAAAATATTATTATTCCTTAATCCCCGTGTCGGGACCAAAAATCCTATTTCGGATGAGACGGAGGGAGTATAGTTTTTGCAGTTTATCAAACTAGAGTGCGTTTTGTTTTCAACTCGGGAGGGAGACGGAATCGTAATGGATTACATAGATGAGGCGGCATGGTCGAACGACCATCAAAAAGAGCAACAAAATACTCCCTCCGTCCCATTTCAAATTGCAAATAATAGGTTGACACGGAGATTAAGGGAAAAAGTGAAAAAGGTGATGTGTTGTGAGTGTTGATAGTTGAGTGGGAGAGAGAAAGTGGGGTAGAGAATAGTTAGTGGGTTAGTGGATGTGAGTGTACAAGTGGGTTAAAACTTGTCATTTTTAGATTTTGCAATTTTAGTTGGGACACCGTTTTTGGTAACTTTTGTAATTTGAAATGGGACGGAGGGAGTATATGGTGAAGCTACACGTCATTACTAACGTCACTAACGTAAACATTTCAACTTTATCGTCAACTGTCTTTACTCCTGGTGGCTTATCGAACACATACATGATATACTCCCTCCATCTCATTTTAAACATTAAAAATTTCTCTTTTGGTGTCTCATTTTAAGCTTTAAAATTCAAAAAAGGAAAATTATTTATACTTTTTTATTTAGTGGGACCTACATATCATACACAAAACAACTATCCACTTACTATTCCCTACCTCACTTTCTCTCTCCTACCCACTTTCTATACTCACGACAATCTACCCCACTATCTATATTTTATAATATAAAGATTCTCATCTTAATTCTTGTGCCCACTTTTTTTTTAAAAGTTTAAGATGAGACGGGGGAGTATAACAGAATAAAGTACAACCCATTAAAGCATCAATGCACATTTTCGGCGACATTGAAAACATTTTCCTACATGATGATCCCTACTTAACTAAGATACGATTTGTTTCTAACAACTTTTTGTATTGTTAAAAGTACTTACCCCATCCATCCCATACTTATCGCTATTTATTTCTATTTTGGGCGTCTCATACTTATTACTACTTACTCAAAATGTTCACTTTTCTATGCGGTGAGCAGTAGGATTAGGGAAGAGAAAAATAATCCAAATATCAAAACTACGGTAAATAGAAAACAAATTGTTTAATGATAGACGTTTGATTGGGGCGGTTATGAATTAGAGCAATGCTTGAGGCACAAAATAATCTCACAAAATTTTGATCAAAAAATGAGGTGTAGATATTTTATTGGTTGCATCGATAATGGACCTGCCGCACTCTACTTAAAAACACCAATAAAATCATGACACCTAAGATTTTGTGATTTTTTTGTGCCCCTAGTATTATTCTATGAATTAATCTCAGTCAGCGTAACCTTAATAATGACATTATGAAATTTAAAAAATAAATCAACATAGCTACTTTTGAACATTTATTATAAATACACACACACACACACATATATATATATATATATATAGAGAGAGAGAGAGAGAGCGCTATTTAATTTATTTAACAATAATTTTGATATTTCAAAGTTGAAATTGGACAAAAAGTACTCCCTCCGTCCTAAACTTATTGCTACTTATTTTCATTTTGGGCGTCACATATTTATTGCTAATTACCTAAAGTGCTCAATTTTCTCTCTCATACCCGCTCACAACAACTACTATTCACTAACTTAATTTCTCTCCTACCCACTCACAATAGTTATTTTTCTAATGTATTTCCTTAATCTCCATAGTTAATCACAATAAGTATAATAAGTCGGAGGGAGTAAAACATTATCCTTTACAGCATTATTTATGGAGGGATCCATTATCGTAAAGTTGTTAGTCACTATTTAAAAGCCATCCATAAATAGCTTAAGTACTCCCTCCGTCCTTATTTACCTTAAAAAAAATTACCATTTTGGGTGTCCCTATTTACATTACAAAATTCCAAAAAGGAAACTTTTAAACATTTTTTAAATAGTGGGACCCACTTATCATACTCACTTACTTTTCTCTACCCACTTTCTCTCTCCCACTCAATTTCTACATTCACAACACATCAACTTTACAATCATTTTCTTAATTTTTGTGCAAAACCTTATTTTTATAAGGTAAATAAGGACAGAGGTATATTCTAGGGGTGTCAGCGGTTCGGTTCAAACCACGGTTTGAGACCGAACCGAACCAAACCATGTGGTTTGGTTTTTATACTTCAGTGGTTCAGCTTGGTTTGGAAATATCAGGAACCGTGCGGTTCGGTTCGGTCTGCGGTCTGGCACTTGTAAATCGAACCAAACCAAACCGAACCGAACCCTTTCAAACCGAACCCTTTCAAACCGAACCACGGAACCGAACTGCGGGACCGAACCGCCGAACCGTGACTCCAAACCGCGATGTGGACCATTGATGTTGTAAATATTAATCTGGATCATTGATTTATACATATAAAAATTAAACTTACACTAAACCCTACCAATACCAAAATAACTTCTCACTCCCGGTCTCTCATTTTAGAATGATCGGCGCTCTCCCCCGACGCCTCCTCAAGCGCCGACGCCGAACTCGACTCTTTCTCTCTCTCACACACAAAAACACGCACAACAATGGGGATTCCGGTAGCTTCAGTAGTACTAGCTCTAACGATTTCTCTGTTGGCGTGGTTAGCGGAGCCGAGCAGCGACAACAACCACGTCTTCTCTCCTTGCTCCGACGCCAGTATACAGAAGTCCGACGGTTTCACTTTCGGAATTCGCTCCACCGGCGACCGCGTTGACCGGGTAATTAGTTACTTTCCCCCAATTTTACTTCTCTGTCGATAATGCTAGCTCAATTTCACATTTACCTAAATGTATTTGTTATACGCAATTTCGAATTTTGATACACCTCTTTATGAAATTAGACGATTTGGTGCTTCAATTTCTTTTGGAAAATTCTTGAAGTTCGTAATTGTAAGCTATATATCTGGTTTATTTAAGCTCAACCATTAGTTTATTTGATGAATTGGGTGTTTTCTTGCAGTCTGTTAGTTTCAAATAGGCTTGAACCGTGATCTAGACTGCGGTTCCGACCGCGGTCTGAACCGTTTATGAAACCGCGGTTTGAGACCAAACCGAGGCGGTTTGGTTCGGTTCGGTTTGAAAAATTTTGTGGTTCGGTTCGGTTTGGAATTTCTCCAAACCGAGTACTAGCGGTTTGGTCTCTAAAAACCCCCAAACCGAACCAAACCGAACCATTTACACCCCTAGTATATTCACAACACATCAACTTTACAATCATTTTCTTAATTTTTGTGCAAAACCTTATTTTTATAAGGTAAATAGGGACGGAGGGAGTATATAATAAGACCAAGCTCATTTCATTGACAAGTGTACAAAAAATGGTTACTACTGATAGCTTACTTGCTTAAGATTTTAGAGCCCAAATCCCATACTCAACG
The DNA here is from genome assembly GCA_026119855.1 of Campanula takesimana. Taxonomy (NCBI): domain Eukaryota; kingdom Viridiplantae; phylum Streptophyta; class Magnoliopsida; order Asterales; family Campanulaceae; genus Campanula; species Campanula takesimana. The sequence continues at coordinate 89,817 of JAOWBW010002190.1, read as the reverse complement.
GATCATTCTCACTCTCACAAGAAACCCCCTTTTATTTATTCTTTTGTTTCCGCCATGAAAGTCATGGTCTTCCCCCGATCCACGCCTCTCCCATCCCTATTTAGACGTTCCTTCTCCCCTTCACCTTTCCTTCTCAATCCCATGTCCCCCCATTTTCCATCAATTTATCATCACAATCTCAATCATAATCCTTACAGAACAACATCAATGGCTGCTTGTGTTCATGATTCTAGAACCGACACCGTCCGCCCTAATCGAACCCACATCCACGACGACGCCGATAATTTTTACTCCTATTCCCGTTTTTGCAGACCCAATTTGCCGGATCTGGTCTCCATTTCTCAAACCCATGTCGTCCAGCCCAAACCCATTTACAGGCGTGGCAAGTTCCAGAACGACGCCGTTGATGAAGACGATGATGATTTGTGGCTCAGGATGAAGGATGAAGCTCGGTCGGACGTTGACCAGGAACCCATTTTGTCTAATTATTATTTCAGTTCGATTTTGTGTTATGATTCGATTGAAGCTGCTCTGGCGAATCATCTTTCCATGAAGATGAGTAATTCGAGTCTTCCTAGTGGAACCCTGTTTGATCTTTTTGTGGGAGTTCTTGTAGATGATCGGGAAATTGTTAGGGCTGTCAAGGATGATTTGAGGGCGGTTAAGGAGAGAGACCCGGCTTGTATTAGTTACGTCCACTGTTTTTTGAATTTCAAAGGTTTTTTGGCTTGCCAGGCTCATCGGATTGCGCACAAATTGTGGTCGCAGGGCCGGAAAATCCTGGCGCTTTTGATTCAAAACAGGGTATCGGAAGTATTCGCATTGGATATCCATCCGGGGGCCAAAATCGGCCGGGGGATTTTACTCGATCACGCCACCGGAGTTGTCATCGGAGAGACGGCGGTGATTGGGGATAATGTTTCGATTTTGCATAATGTGACGTTAGGTGGGACCGGAAAGGCTAGTGGGGACAGGCATCCCAAAATTGGAGATGGGGTTTTGATTGGTGCAGGGACTTGTGTTTTGGGGAATGTTAAGATCGGAGATGGTGCTAAAGTTGGGGCTGGATCGGTGGTGTTGAAGGAAGTTCCGGCGAGGACGACGGCAGTTGGGAACCCGGCCAGATTGCTAGGTGGGAAGGAGAATCCAATTAAGCTTAATAAGATTCCTAGTCTTACTATGGATCATACTTCGGATATATCTGAGTGGTCGGATTATGTTATCTGAAATGATATGCAGTATTTTAAATTTTTGTTTATAGTTTAGTTTTTAGTTGGTTACTAATGGTTAATTAAAAGTGAGAACCAAAGTTCTCCTTGTGGGAAATGGAAACTATTTTCCTTAGGTGATAAAGTTATGTACTATACTCTATATTAATGGTGAACAAGCTCTTTTGTTTGCCAAAATGTTTAAGGATATGAATAAATAAGCTCTTCTGGATTTGGTACTTAAAAGTTCGTCTCGTCTGATTGTGAGTTTTGTTTATGGTATTTTCAGGGCCTACATGGATAATTAAATGATTTATTGCGTTTAATGATTGGGGTTTTGTTATTTTTAAGAATTATGAGCGTCAAATTGGGGATTAGGAACTATGGTCCACGTTCTATAATTACCGTTAATGGTGCTTTTCAGTAGGATTGGAATTCTAATTTTTATGGACTTTGGTCGACACTAACTCGAATTAGAAATGTTCATGGTGTATTTTTACACTATTCTTATATGAGGTGGTCTCCCCATCCCCATAAGAACAAGGGGATCCGTCTCATGGGTGAGACGGGTCGGATCCTGACCCATGGCATGACCCGCCACGTGACAGTTTTTTTTTTTTTTTTTTTTTATTCAGTTTTTATATCTTTTTTTCGGCTTTTCAGTGGTTTACCAAAAGTAATAGTTACCATCCCTTAAAGTAATGACTGTATACATATAAAGTAACATTGTTCATAAGTAAACGTAATACCTGTTTTAAAAAACATACGCTCGTTTTTACCCATTTTTTCAAATGTAATACTAACTATAATTACATGTAACCCAAACAATATCTAAATGTAATTATAATTTATACTGAAATATAATAGTGTTTTTGCAAAAATGTAAAATATTGTGTATTTTGATTTTATTTTTTAGGAAAAAGTAACATTTGAAAAATAATAACTTATGTATATGAATGTAATTGTTTATACAAGTAAATGTAACACTTTGATAGATGAAAATTGTAACAGATTTTCTATAGATAATGTAATACTTTTACATGTATCATGATAAATTGAACCCCATTGTAACTTATGAAAACATATAGATATAATATTACTTTTCTATACATATGTATTACAAATTATGTATAAACACTATTACATATAAGTAACACGTTCGTTACATTTTAGTTGTAAATAAGTATTACTTTTGGCAAACGAAAAAAATATAGAAAAAAACACTGTTACTTTTCTGTATATATGTATTACTTTTCTGTGTACAAACTATTACATATAAGTAACACGTTTGTTACTTTTAGTTATAGTAACCATTACTTTTCAAAAACCAAAAAAACTAAAAATGAAAATGAAAATTTTTTTTAAAAAAAAAAAATAAAAAAAAATGGGCCTATGAGAGACTGCCACGTGGCAGGGTCGCCCATGGGTCCTGGAGCAGCAGCAGCAAAAAAAAAAAGAACCTATGAAAGGGTGCAACGTGGCGGGTTATGCCCCATGGGCCTTGGAACTTGTTCATGAACCGGGTCATGGGCAAGGATCCGACCCGTCTTACCCATGAGACGGATCCCCTTGTTCTCACATGAGTCTTTGTCATCTTATATATTATCTCTGTCTCAAAATAGATGTCGTTTTGAAGTATTTCGCACATATTAAGAAATACCATTAATGCATGTGAAGAAGTGACGCAGCACGGAAGCGATAGATTTCGTGATTAGCACACTAAACACAAGAGTTCACAAGCGATGAACCCTAGAATAAATCTGGAATCCACCAGAAAATAAGAGAAAACTCTTAACAATTGCAAAGCAATCAAAATTTTATTGAATAAAGTCTAATTTTCGGAATACAACTTTAGGCATATTTTATAGTGCCCATAAAACTTAAAAAACAATCCCAAACCTTCTAGAATTACTCCTAACCTATATAGTAACATAATAGGACTTAAAAACTAGTAAATTGAATCAAGATCTATCCTAGAATCCTCTAAAATTAACCTACTAAAATTAATGACGAAAATACAAATAAAATAATAAAAGATAAGAAAATAATTAATACCCCGTCCTACATCATTCACCTCTTCTTCAAAAGAACTCGTCCCCGAGTTCATCTCCGAGGTTTGAAAAGTTCCGTCCCACCGAAACAAATACTTGAAATAAAGATATCTTCGAAGCACAATAGGAAACAAACGAAGTTTCTCCGAATAAAATATCACTTTTTCCGTCTCACCATCGTCTTCAAAAATAAAATTCTTTACCAATTCACCCCTTTGTCGATCATCCTCCACAACCATAAAATCATCATCAATAAAATCGCTCCAAACAATATTTGATTTTGTAACAATAATTTCATACCAATCCATACCAATCTCCTTGTTTGGATCAAAAACTATACCATCCAGTCCAACCACCTTGTACTGATCTTCCTTCCCATCCTTCAAACCCTCCTTAGCCTCGCAAATAACCCCCTCAACAACAGCTTCTTCCTCCTCTAGATCTGAATGTTCTATTTTCGGAGCCAACAATTTCTATAACTGCGCCTCCAATCGCCGAATTTGCTTGGAATAAAAATAAGCTTTGTAATAATAAACATCAGATTTCGCCCAATATTCATTCTCATCTGTCCTACTATCCTCGGCATCAAGTGGCCCGAGATTTTTGCGCATCTGTTGATCATGATAGTAGTCCTTCTCCGAAAATTCTGCTTCCTTTGCAAAGAAATATTTTTCTTGTTGTCGCGCATGATCAAGACTAAGATTGATTTTAAGAATAACCTCGTCATCGGGACTGGAACTAGATTGATTTTAAGAATAACCTCGTCATCGGAACTGGAACTGGAATCCCCATCATCCCGATTTTCTGTCCCTTGAGGACGTCGTACCCTGTCTCTCTCACCATGACAGTTCTGATTAACATTCTGACCCTGTTGAGTGGCAACCAACGCTGCAATCTGCGTTGTCAAGGAAGTGATAGCGGTGGTTACACCATCGATACCAGCCTTTGTTGCCTGATCCCCCATAATACTTCAGTATGATGCAAATGACAGGATATGGCCTGCTCTGATGCCAACTGACGCAGCACGGAAGCGATAGATTTCGTGATTAGCGCACTAAACACAAGAGTTCACAAGCGATGAACCCTAGAACACAATAAATCTGGAATCCACCAGAAAATAAGAGAAAACTCTTAACAATTGCAAAGCAATCAAAATTTTATTGAATAAAGTCTAATTTTCGGAATACAACTTTAGGCCTATTTTATAGTGCCCATAAAACATGAAAAACAATCCTAAACCTTCTAGAATCACTCCTAACCTATATAGTAACCTAATAGGACTTAAAAACTAGTAAATTGACTCAAGATCTATCCTAGAATCCTCTAAAATTAATGACGAAAATACAAATAAATTAATAAAAGATAAGAAAATAATTAATGTCCCGTCCTACATCATTTCTCGTCTGGTCTCCTACATCAATCACCTCTTCTTCAAAAGAACTCGTCCCCGAGTTCATCTCCGAAGTTTGGAAAAGTCCATCCCACTTGAATAAATATTTTGAGTAAATCAACTCCTTAAGTGCAATTCGATGCAAAATGAATTTTCCACAATAAATAATCAAACCTTCATTATTTGATTCTCGAATTGTCACCCTTGAAACTGAATCTTCGACCACGGACAGAAAAGAATTATTAATCTGCTCTCCATTGAAACTTTCATTCATTATTCGTAGATCCTGATTCGCGGAGTTGACTGCAACTAATTATTCTCCGTTTGAATCTGAACCTTCCTATTCAATCGGCTCGACGTGGTGGAGACTTTCCCCGCGCCGTTATTCTTGAGCACAATTTTTGTTATTCTGCAACAAAACCTCGAACTGAACCCGACGTTCTTCTTCAGCACGTTCATAGACTGCAGATCTACGCGCTTCCAGTTTCTGAATTTTGACAGTGTAGTGATCGGCTTTGTCAGCATAAAATTTGGCTTTCATCCTATGTCGCTGCCTAAGCACTCGCTCCCTTGGTGCTCGATTCAGATCTCTGATTGATTTATATTTCTGCACACGTCGATCATGCTTGTCCGCTTCGTCGAGTTCTTCGTCCTCTAACGCTAGGAAATATTGTTCCTGTTCTCGAGCACGATCCAATCGAAGATTGATTTCATGAATAACCGCGTCATCAGATCTGAAACTGGAATCCCCTTCATCCCGATTTTCTGTCCCTTGAGGACGTCGTCTTGGATCAACCCTGTCTTTCTCACCATGACAGTTCTGATTAGTGTTTTAACCTTGTTGAGCAGCAACCAACGCTGCAATCTGCGTTGCCAAGGAAGCGATAGCGGTGGTTACACCATCGATACCAGCCTTTGTTGCCTGATCTCCCATAATACTTCAGTATGATGCAAAAGACAGGATATGGCCTGCTCTGATGCCAACTGACGCAACACGGAAGCGATAGATTTCGTGATTAGCGCACTAAACACAAGAGTTCACAAGCGATGAACCCTAGAATAAATCTGGAATCCACCAGAAAATAAGAGAAAACTCTAAACAATTGCAAAGCAATCAAAATTTTATTGAATAAAGTCTAATTTTCGGAATACAACTTTAGGCATATTTTATAGTGCCCATAAAACTTAAAAAACAATCCAAAACCTTCTAGAATTACTCCTAACCTATATAGTAAAATAATAGGACTTAGAAACTAGTAAATTGACTCAAAATCTATCATAGAATCCTCTAAAATTAACCTACTAAACTTAATAACGAAAATACAAATAAAATAATAAAAGATGAGAAAATAATTAATATCCCGTCCTACATCAAGAAGTCTCAAATACCCCCAAAGTAATTCAACTACATAGGTAATTAAAGAGTTGAGATCTCTTGTACCACTTTTGTGTGCCACTCCATGTACCACTTGTAATTCAACCGTTCACATGTTTGCAAAATATTACTATAATACCAATCTCAGTAACTGTGAGCCATTAGATCACTTGTGGTATATGGAGTTGTACACAAAGTGGCACAGAGGATTTAGACTCGTAATTAAATGGTTAGGTAAGAGATACTCCCAAAACGACAAATATTTTTAGACAAAATTTAACTCTCAAAACGACATCTATTTTGAGACGGAAGGAGTACAACTAAATACAACAACAACAACAACAAAGAAATTTTAGTCTCAAAATAGTTTGAAGTTGGCTAACATGAATCTCCATATGTCATTGTAAGAAGAAAAAAAAAAAACAAAAGAAGAACTAGGTGGGAACTCTTTATGTCTTAATATTAATGATTATTTATTACTCAATCTGTTTTAAAATGTATGTTATTTTAGATTTTTTCACACATATATAAAGTATAATACATATTAAAAAGTCATATATACCCTTAACAGAATCCAATTTCCTAAGCAATTAAAATGTTTATACAAGTGATAAATTACAATTAATGAAAAAGTTATTATAAGTAACCAAGATTAAATATTTCGTGATTAGTAAGATGTCAAGTATTTTAAAATAAAAAACAACACATAAAACGACATATATTTTGAACAGGTGGAGTAAATAACTTTGTTCTTAAATAATTTTTAATCACTTTTATTCTTTCACATTTCATTATGTACTTATTTTCTTCACAATTTACATTTCATTATACACTTCAAAACATTAGAAGCGTGAAAAAGTGTATAACAAAATATAAATTTATGCTACTAAACTTTTCCAAATTTATTTTTTAAATAAAAAGATACTCCTTTTGTCCCATTTGAACTTATAAAATGTTGAAAAAAATTGTCAACTTAATTGCATTTAACCGAAAAATATAGAAAATTTGATAATGTTAATGAATATAAAAAAGTTGCTGATGATTCACCATTAAGACTAGTATCAACAATAATTTTTAATTTTTTATTAAAATTTCACATATCATTGATCAAAATATAATTTAATCAAATTTTACAATTTTAAATAGGATAGAGGCAACCGTTTTTTCTCTCTGTCTCCATTCTCCATCTTCTCCGTTCCTCTGCAACTATTCTCAAATTTTTATTTTTTCAATCTCATCCATTGCTAAGGTTTGATACATCCATTTCCTTGATTTAATTTTGTTGTAAAAATTCTAATTTTGCATTTATTAATTATCAATTTGACAAGTAATAAATGCAAAATTAGAATTTATTTCTAGATTTGTTTTTTTGGTTGTTGTTGTTTTGTTGTATAAGTTGCCTTCACTTCTCGTTCGATTACTATGCCTTTTCCCCTTTGTTGGGACCTTTTGCATTTTCCCCTTTGTTGGGAACCTTTGTCTTCTCCCCATTGTTGGGAGCCTTTGCCTTCTCTCCGATGTGAGAGCCTTAAAATGATGTTAATATTTGTTCTTGGTTCAATGCTTGAGATGTTTGGTTGTGGGTTTCCTGCCGACTCAAGTGTTTCATTTTGTCGTGTTTTCAACGCCAAATTCTTACCGTTCGGGGATTTACTAAAGGCCTATGTAGAGCCGTTCCAAATTTTGTTTGGAGAAGCACTTGTGCATCACAAGATATAGTTCCCAAGGACATCTATTGGAGATTTGGTTCGGGTTTGGCCATCAATACTCGAGATGTGTTAGGATTTTTATGTGTAAATCTTAATTGCAATCATTATATTTTAGACGAGCCTCTGACAGTTGTGGAGCGCCGTCTTATTGACTTTTATTAATGCAATTATGTGTTGTTTGCTTCGAAAAAAAAATAGGACAGAGGCAGTATTCATTTTGCAATTATTAGTTTGTGCCTTTGTGTGGTTTATTAGGATTTAGGAGGGTTAGGAGGGCTAGACGAAGTCAATTCATACATGGTAGAGAAGAGGTAATATGAATGACTAAATTTATTAATGATAATAGGTTACATATTTATAGTGTTTACAAGAACATTCTAGATCTAATCTATCTTGGGTTACAAGTTTTGAATCTCCTATTGATATATACAATATCTAGGTTAGTAATATCTAAAAGATATTTACAGAATATACTTTGGAATATATAATATTCCTTATACGCTCCCGCAAGATGGACGATCCTTGGAGAAGTCCAATCTTGGAAAGACATGAGATGAACCGGGTTGATGAAGCAGTTGAGGTGGATGAGTTCCCGGATTCGGGTGATGTTGCCGTGATGATCTTGGCAAAGGTTGAAGCACGTGATGTCACCTTGGTCGTCACCATTGTAGGGGTTATACCCCTCACGTGTGAGAAGAGTTAGTGTACACAAAGACCGGGTTTGTTGTGGTACCTTTGAAGTTTTTACGTCAGAAAGACGATTGTTTCGTGGAGAGCTAGCTGAGGTTTGGGCGGCAAGAGGGTTTGCCGAAGGTAAGATGGTGGTGGGGTTGTGCGGCAGGAGGGTTTGCCGAAGGTGAGGGGGTGGGGGGGGGCATAGAGGGTAGTTGATGAGGACGTCGGCTATTGGGTGGTGCCGAGGGTGGGGCGGCAGTTGTGTGGTAGGGGAGGTGGTAGGTTGTGCGGTAGGCAGTGGGGTAGGGGATATGGACGGGGTGGCTTGACTAGGGTTTTACCAAGTGTAGTTTGAAGGATGGAGGAGGTGGTGTTTGGAGGGAGGTGGCTGTGGGTTGGACCGCTAGGGTTTTGAGAGGTTTTGAGAGAATGAAAACAAAAAAAAATTAAGGGTTTCGGCTAGTAAAGGGGAAGGGTTAGCCGAGGGTGGTGTGTGGTGGTGGGTTGTCATGGTGTGGCGGATGTGAAAGGTGAGGTTACGTTTAGGTGAGTCTAGGAGGGTTTGCCTCTAGGGTTTCGACAAGGAGGGTGTTTGTCGTAAACATGAACAGTGAAAAAAGGGGAAGAATCCCGTATGTCATGTTGTGTCAGCGCAGCAGTTTTGAAAAGGCGATTCCCGCTTCTTTTGTGGTCCGATCGGGGTGATTTTTTCGCCTGGGTTTTGCTAAGAGATAGGGCTTCGATCCTAATGGTGTCGATCTGGATTTCCAGGTCTCTCAGCAGGTGGTTTTTCTGGGTTAATCTGCTGTAGTTTCTGAGTATTTGTTTGGGCAGTTTTGGTGGGAGATGAAGATGGGGTTTTGTAGGTGGTGGCGGAAGCATGTGGTGGTGAAGGTGGGTGATGGTGGAGATAGGGTGAGGCGGCTAGGGTTTGCCGCTAGGGTTTTTATATGTGGGTGGTGGAAGATGATGGGTGGAGCTGCTACGGTTTTGCCGCAGGTTTTGGTGGAGAAGTCCCTTTATGGATCTTTTTGCTCTGATACCATATTAGGATTTAGGAGGGTTAGACGAAGTCAATTCATACATGGTAGAGAAGAAGTAATATGAATGACTCAATTTATTAATGATAATAGGTTACATATTTATAGTGTTTACAAGAACATTCTAGATCTAATCTATCTTGGGTTACAAGTTTTGAATCTCCTATTGATATACACAATATCTAGGTTAGTAATATCTAAAAGATATTTACAGAATATACTTTGGAATATATAATATTCCTTATATGGTTAACATTAAGGTATGCTATAGAAACGGACATGAATTTGTTCCCTCAAATTTTTGCTCCTCTTCCATACGGTTCGGATTCGTCTACACCGTTTTGCTCATTTTGTGTACGCTGATCAATTCAAAAATTTATAAATTCCGTCGAATTCAAACTAATCTCGTTCATCTAATACAAAAATATGATAAAGTAACAAAGAATAATACTAGGACACAAAAAACTTACAAAATCTTGCTCACAAAATCCTAGGTGTAATGATTTTGTTGGTGTTTTTAATTAGAGAGTGGCGGATCCATTATCGATGCAACCAATAAAATATCACCACCTCATCTTGTGAGCAAGATTTTGTGACCTTATTTTGTGCCCCTAGCACTGCTCGGTAACAAAATTGGAGCCATAAAAAAGAGTTGGCTTTTTTTTCTCTAGAGCAAATGAAATCCTTACACAAACATAAGTCTACCTGCGTAGGTTAGGATGGGCTTAAAAACAATGGGCTTATCTGAAAATATAGACTACGAGATGATATTAATTTGAAAGTGTTTTTTCTTGGGCATTTGGCAGTCAAGCCCAAGAGATATCAATAATTTGTTCACCTACTTATGCTTTTGGATTTTCTCTGTTTTCTCTGTTTGGGCTTTTGCACTTAATTTGTTTCATGGTTCTTTTACTTCTTTTATTCTGTGCTCATTTTTTTTTTTTTCACTTCTCCTCATTTTTTACATTCAATCATCAATCATTAACAAAATCCAAACTTGTTTCATGGTTCTTTTACTTATTCTGTGTGCTCATTTTTACTTTTCATTTCTTCTCATTTTTACATTCACTCATTAACAAAATCCTAACAAAAAATAGAAATCACCCATCGGCTTTAGTTATTCAAAATTGACCGCCGTGAATCAAATTTTTCTCCAAAACTTAACCTAAATGCGGACTCAATCATTATTACACGTGAAAAGAAACAGAGATATGGAATTGTTGTTGCGGGAAACTAGTTTGTGGGTATGTGAAGGTGGTAAGTTGCTTCAATGGGAAATTAGTAGTGACAAATTAAGCCGTACTAGGTCAATCATGAACAACGGGTTTGTCAAAACTCAAAAGTCATCAACCAAATTTGAAAGAAATACTCCAATTTGATTTTGGTCAACTATGAAAAATCGTTGGGTGGAAACTAATAGCCTTTGGATAAATTAGGCGCGCCGTTTTTTTTTTTTTTTTTTTTTTTTTTTTTAACCATGTCCACGCCAGATGGGGGCGAGGAGATGGATCGAACCTTAGCGTTCACCGAGGGTGAGACTTGTCTTTACCACTGGGTCACTCTTTTAGGGACATGCGCGCGGTTTTATGTTTTTTTTAAGCTTTAGGATACTTTTATTATCAGACCATTTCTATCATTTTAGTTTAAAAATTACATTAAGTTGTACAATCTTATATTGTAAAATCTTTTCATATATATCAAAAACAAAAACAAAATATAGGTATTTAAAAAGAAAAGCGGGATAGCGCATACCATCCCGCGCCAAATCTGGAGCAAAGGATAGAGTTGCTCTATAATAAAGCAATGTTGAGTTTTGTCATAATGCTCTATTTTAAAATTTTAGAGTATTATTGGAGATAGTCTCACACACACCTTCATTAAATATATTAACAAGGAAAATGCGGTATGGAATTGTTGTTGCGGAAAACTAATTTGTGGGTATGTGGTTTCTATATCTTGTTCATTTTATATCTTCTTGATTTCAATCTTTATAATTTGTGGTTTCAAAGTGGATGTCATTTTTTCAAATATGTGAGTTTGTAAAAGATAGTATGAGGGAGCGAGGTTAATGAAATTGGAGTGTTTATTTAACGGGTTGTGGTGTTTATGGATAATGATATGTATAGTGAAAACTCAAAGGGAAAACTCATAGCAAAACTCTGTAATCCGTTGGATTGTAATAAATCTTTGTGGACCCCACAGCTAAAAACTCATCTAACGGATTAGAGTGTTTCACTATGAGTTTTCCCTTTGAGTTTTCACTATGTGTATCATTGTCCGGAATTCCTTCTAACTTTTCTCTCTTTGTTAAGGTGTAAAATATTAGTCATTCTTTCTCAAAATGATATTTACGTTTGACTATTTTTTTTAAGGGTATGAACTCGTGCTACACTAGGCATACTTTGTTTTTGTATTTTTAACCCTAATAGAAATGAAACGATCAGATTCTAGGTTTTCACTACACGTGTAAAGTTAGATCTGAAATAACTGCCAAGTGTTAATCTCTCTCCAAGTTCTCGAGAATTCTCTCCATTTCTCATCTTTGGTTCAAAATATTCAATTCCTTTCTTTTCATTCATTTAAAAAAAATCATTTCATAATTATGGATTCAAAATATTCAATTCCTTTCTTTTTCACAGTAATTTTAATTTTTAATTTGGTGTTGCATGTTAAATTATCTATTCTATAGTAAGATATTGTTGTCTTATTAATATATATTATTATATTTGTTAAATAATAATAATATTAAAATATTTATTTAATTATTAATTAAAATATATAATAAATAAATATATGATTATCATTTATATTTAGAAATAACAAAATAATATAATATGAAAAATGATAATAATTGGTATAGAAATGAGTAAGAAAGAGAAAATATAGTAGGGTATAGTAAAAAATATGAGAGAGAAGTTGATGACGTACGATGCTTTTCGGGCATCCAAGTCCGTTTAGGGCCCGAAAACAGCATTTTAAGTTTTAAAACAGTTATTTTTATTTTCAGATTTTATTTCCTTATTTCGTTTGTTTAGGGTTTTTCGTTTTTGGTTGCCCTAGGGTATTTAAATACTTTTATTATTCTGTAGTCGTCAGATTATTATTTTTAATTCAAAGAGTTTTCTCTTATTTTCGGTGGATTCCGAGTTTATCTTTTCTAGGGTTTATCGCTTGTAAACTCTTGTGATTAGCGCTTACTAATTCAGGAATATTTGCTTCCGTTCTGCGTCACATTACCACACAGTAGAGAACGCACAATTGTATACACACACTAACACACACGACACTAGGCTTCAAAAAAAAAAAAAAAAAAAACACACCACACCTGATACGAACACGGTCAGGGAAATATCACGAGGTGTGGATTTTCCATCATTTAATTGGGAGTTTCAGCCCTAACCATGGCCTAGTCATGATACTTTTCATGGGCCATGTTTTCTATGAAATCTTTTGGAAATTTTTAGTAATTTTCGGATTTTTAGCATTTTCAGCTTTTCTAGGTAAACTTCAATTGACCGCCCCGGACAATCTACAAGGCCAAAAATTTCAAATAAATTATGGATAGAAAGGTCTGAATGTCTAATTTTCAACCCAAGAAACGGATTCGCATTTGGAAGTCTCTAGTGGAAGTTATGATCATATCTTTGAAGCTGGTCCAAAGAACACAACATTTGATTTTCTTAGATTCATTGTTTAGTTTCTTCATTAAATCTCTAGTTTATCCATTAAACTTTAATTTCATATTTATCCTATACTTGGTGGGATGTTCCAAGAAGGCTATAAATAGCCATTTTTCTCATTTGTAAAGAGACCGAATGTTGAGTTTTATGATAAATTAAGAGTATTTCCCTTTTTTGACCTTATCGAGAGGATTCTCGTGGGGCTCGTTTCTTTGACTTATCAAACGATTTTTCATCCCCGTTTGTGGCGTCCTCACTTATACCAAGGTTCTTGTCTACATATAGACAACGGGTCAAGGCTCCACCTTCCATTATCTTCACTTATACCGAGGTTTGTGTCTCTAATAGGCGTTAGGTCGAGGTTCCACATATCGAAACCGAGTTAGAACGATCCGACAATTATCCGCGTTTGATTTGGGTCCAGTAATCCTAGGCTAGGTTCACATCAGGCGGGCTAGGCGGATTAGGCGGCCTAGGCGGATTTAGGCGGGCCTAGGCGGGTTTAGGTGGGCATAGGCGGGTTTAGGCTGATTTATTGAAAAAAAGATTTGTTAATATTTTATTAATATACTACTCCAATCCGGCCATAAATATAAGGCAAAAAAACCTAGCTTTACACATTTTAAAAAGTTAGTAAAAAATTGTTCCAAAAAAAAAAAGTTAGTTAAAGTAGTCGATTATCTTGATTTTATAACAAAAATATATAATATTACTAAGATTTCCGCACATTAAAATTACTATGGTTTGAATAACTACATACTATATATTTATAAAAAAAATATTAAAAATGCGCTAATTTCTCGGCCTTTCCTAGTCCCCGCCTCTGCCCCGCCTAGGCGCTCTAGGCGCTAGGCGTTGCTCCGCCGCCTAGTGTTTTTTAGAACACTGCTTTGAATAGAGAAAAAGAAATGGAATGGAGAGGGAAGGGAAGGGAAGACTTTTTAATTTGGGAATTATTACATTTAATATAAGTTAGGGTCTTCGAGATTAAGCTTTGAAATTGGAAAATTGTGAGAAAAAATAATCTTGGACATAAAAATGTATAATAAATATATACTTAAGTAAAAGTAAAGAATCATTCGGGGAAAAAAAATACAAGTAAATAATATTAGTACAATAGTATTCCCTCAATCCCAGTTCATTTGAGACTTATTTTCATTTTGGTACCTATTTAAAGTAGCTAAATTTTAATAATTTTATATTGAATCTACCCTACCCCTCATTCTTTCTCTTCATTTTCCACCACTCAGTTTATTCAACCAACACTACTATTCACCCTACTCATTCTTTTTATTCATTTTCTACCACACATTTTCTTTATTATTTTTTTTTTTAGTTGTTGTGCCCAACTCTTAAGTGTCAAGTGAGGTGGGATTGAGGGAGTATATTTTTTGGGAGATGGATTGTCTTTGAATGAAAAGTGTCCATTCATAAAAACATAAAAAGTGTTTGTCATTGTGATAAGTTTTAGCCACAAGTGTAATTACAAATTGTTGAGATTTTTTTTTCCCAATGCATTGTTAAGACTAAAGAGTTGTTTGATGTGCTTTTATTAGAAAAAGATGTATCCATTTCATTTATAGCATGGTTAAAAATCCCAAAATTTTCTTACTCTATTTTTTTTTAATGAAAATTGGAAAACTAAAGGTAAGATATGTTTCTAACAAATAAGTTCATGTGGAGTATTGCCAATTTTTTAATCTCACATGTCCTTCTATTACGTATTACGGAGTTAAAATGTGAATTGTGGTCATTTACTTTTTTGTTATTTATAATTTTGGAGTTGGTTTTGGGGGAAACTAGTTCCTCCATAAGTTATAAAAAGTCCACTTTTTAACCCTTAAACCTTAAACCCTAACTCTAAATCCTAAACCCTAAACTTTAAACCCTAAACATTAACCCTTATAAAAACAAGACTTTTTATAACTTATGGAAAAATTAGTTTCCCCCAAAATTTTCTCATTGAAATGAACGGCTTATCTTGGGAATTAAAATTTGCATTCATGGAAATCTAAACTGATCAGGTTTTTGCATCATGAGTTTATAAGGGAACAATGGATTTTCTATCCATTGTTTTACTTCTCTATAGAAGTCGATTTTGTTTTGAGATTTTGAATTTATAATCGAGATATTTTATTTAGAAATTTTTGGACTTGAAATGTAAGGAAAGGAGTACGTATAAATGAGTAAGAGGAGGTATTTGTGGTGGAAACTGTTTTATATGTTAGACGGATCTTGATCGGATAGGAAATGGATCCCCCTATATGATCGCAAAACATTTACTCTCTCGAATACCAAAACACTGTTTCAACCATTTTGTTTTTTTTTTTCTTCCTAAAGAGACCATTTTGTTATTTGGATGATTAATGACATAATTATATTAAGTTTATTAAGAGCACACGTCAAGTTTATTATTAATATTAACAAAATGGTCATAAAGTTGCTTTAACATGAAAATTAATGGACATAAAGTTGCTTTAACATGAAAAATTAATGAAAGTGTAACTGTTGCGAGTATGAAAAATGAGTAAGAGAGAGAAAGTTTAATTACTGTGATATGAGAAGTGAGTGAACGAAAGATAGTGTAAGTGTTGTAAGTACAAAAGTAAAATAGAAGAAAGAATAAACGGATTTTTTTTTTTTTACCATTTTTAGTAACGTGCTTATATCAATGGAACGCCTAAAAACAAATTTTGTGCTCATTGAAAAGGGACTACGGTAGTACTCATAAAAAGACTAGAAAACCTCACTTTTTCCATTGTAATTAATGTTAGAGCTTTTTTTGAAAGCACATTGATTTTTCATTTTAATTTTTCACCTTTATGAAATCGTTGTATCAAAAGTATCCACTTTTTAATTAAAAGAAATTATTAGTTACAAAGTAGTTTATACTACTTAAGATATTTATAAAATTGTTTATTGGGTTGGGTGGGGTTTTAGCGGTTGTGATGCTAATCGAGATGGTTGTCAATTTGAGTATTTTTTTTATTTTTTAAGTATAAAGAGTCAGTTATTAACTTCGTTGTATAAAAGAATAAAAAGTTTCCAATCTCTGTCGAAGGTTTGAATCATGTATATGAATACTTCCATGTGCAACGCACATGGGTAATTCTAGTTAGTCTCAAATGGGGTGCTCTTTTCACCTTTTATATTGACAGAGGAGGACACCAACCTAACAAAAACTACTAGTACAAAACAAGATCAAAATTCATGATATGTGGGCAACTTTAAAATCGTCAAACTAAACATAATAAACAAATCATACTCTCTCTTTCCATTGTTCATACTCCCTCCGTCCCATTTCAAATTGCAAAAGTTACCAAAAAGGGTGTCCCAACTAAAATTGCAAAATCCAAAAATGGGCAAGTTTTAACCACTTGCACACTCACATCCACTAACCCACTAACTATTCTCTACCCCACTTTCTCACTCCCACTCAACTATCAACACTCACAACACATCACCTTTTTCACTTTTTCCCTTAATCCCCGTGCCAACCTAGTATTGCAATTTGAAATGGGACGGAGGGAGTACTTCATAGTCATAGGATTCGGAACAGCTGTTGATTTCCACAATTTCGTTGACATCGTTAGATTTCTGTTATTAAATCTATTTAAAATAGCGAGAAAATTTTTGGGGAAACTAGTTTCTCCATAAGTTATAAAAGGTCTTGTTTTTATAGGGGTTAAAGTTTAGGTTTTAGGGTTTAAGGTTTAGGCCCTTTAAAGTTTAAGGCTTATGGTTAAAGGGTTAAAAAGTGGATTTTTATAACTTATGGAGGAACTAGTTTCCCCCAAAAGCAACTCTAAAATAGCACGTTAAATAGGAGACGAAGTGAGTATTAAATGAGAGGTAGATTTTTTTATTTTTATTTTTTTTGCATTTATTCATGCTATCAAATCTATTTAAGAGTCATTATTTAGAATTTTCCAACAATATTAAAAATAGATATCCAATTAAAATAAAATAGGTAGTTTTTTTTTTTCCATAAAAAGGGGTATTTTTTCTTTTTAAGAAAGCAAGAACAGCTACATACTGTAAGGAGTTTTTTTTTCTTTCAAAAAGAAAATGACACAGTTTTTTTGGTAGGATTAAATACTAATTCAGTCCTTAAAGTTGGCAGTTTTTATTAGTTTGGTCCATCATAAGTAAACGTTATATTTGGTCCCTTACGATGACTTTTTTTTTTATCACTTTTCCCCTTTCATCTGTGAGATAATAAAAAATACCGCTGAAACAAATAATAACTTGATCCATAAACTTGGCGTTTTATTAATTTGGTCCTGCATGATTCCTTTATTTTTCAATTTGCCACTTTAATTTATTTTTATTGATTTTCAACCGTTAAATCTTATGCAATATGTTTATATGCCTCACAAACAATTAATTAACTATAAAAGAGACATAGTTATTCTCCTCCTTCAATTTTTCAGTTAATCAACCCCATAGTTAACTCTTTGATGGATATGCACGTCTAGAAAGCTTATATGATCATTCAGAAAAAAATATGTAATAGTATACTAAAAAAAATTGGCAGAAACCAATTTAAAATTAATTAATGTTAGTTACCATTTAGCACGTGCTTTGGTACATGCTAACTGGTAACCAACATTAATTATGTTGATCAACCAACCAACCAACGCACATCCATTAATACAACTGGAGGAGAAAAATAAGTGTAGCTCTTTTGAAGTTAATGAATTATTTGTGGGTCTTTATAAACATATTGAATTAAATTTAATGGTTGGAAATTGATATAAAAAAAAAAAAAGGGCAATTGAAAAATAGAGCCATCACGTAAAATTAAATTAATAAAAGTGCCAAGTTCAGGGACCAAATTATTATTGTTTCAGGGGTATTTTAGGCATTTTCGAATTTTCACAAGCGGAAGGAGAAAACTGAAAAAAAAAAAAAAGTAATTATAAAGGACCAAACTAATAAAATTAATTATTTTTTTTAAAGCAAACAACATACAATTGTGAACAAACTGTCCGCCATCCTATTATAGCCTAATACATCTGGAACAACAATGTCTATCCTCAAACCAAATCTCCAACGAGTGCCCTTACGAACAATAACATGCGACGCCCAAATGTCTGTCCAAGTAAAACTTGGACACGGCCTATCAACGGCCGTCATAAAAACGCCCGACGGTAAGATTTTGACAATGAAAACTTCATAAAATAACACACTTGGGCAGGCAATAAGTGTCAAACCAAGTATCGCAAATATTGAACCATGAACAAATACAAACAATATACAAAAGCTCTCAACAAGGAGAAAAGACAAAGGCTCCTGACAAAGGGGAGAAGACAAAGGCTCTCGACAAAGGAGATAAATCAAATAATACCAGAAGGAAGGCAAAAAATTGTAAGATTTGAAAAATGATTGATACCAAATAATTTTTGTAGCGAATGGGCGTTTGATTGACGCTTGAACGTTGCCGAACAAATCTCTCCTCCATGAACGTTGCAGGCCGAACCAATCGATTTATTATCGAAAAACAAAACATCTCTCGTAATTTAAATATTAATCATTGATAATTCATTAATTATCAATGATTAATATTTAAATTACGAAATTCACAAAAATTTAAAAATACAATCAAAAGTTCAAGTTGAAAGCATTGAAGAAATTTTGCAAAGGAAAACAGAGGAGAGGTTTTTTTTTTTTTTTTTTTTTTTTTTAAAGCCAAATTACAACAGTTTTTAAGTTTCGGGACCAAATTGTTATTTAATTTTTTTTATGTATTAAAAATGAGAAAGTGACAGATTTTTTTTTTCCTTTTAGCCAACAGTTTTTTTTTTTTTTTTTTTTTTATTATTATTTTTTAGCAGAACAAAACTGATTGTTCTTTTATTATGTAAAAGCTGACATAATTAAGAAATAAATAAACAAATTGAGTGAGTCTTGTGAAAAACGCGTTTTTCCTTAAGCAAAGGAAAAACGTGTTTTTCAAAAACGCTGGCAATTATACTTCGAAACAAGGGGTGGCATTTTCGTAAATACTGGCAACCATAGTAAATGCACAGTGTTAGTATTACAAAAAGCCAGTGATTTCAAACTGGCGTTTATAAAACATGAAACTGACACTTTTCTTAAGTGCCAGTGATAATGTTAACAGTTGCCAGTAAGTACACTGGCACTTTTTAACAATGATACGGACACTTATTAAAAGTGTCAGTGGTAGTGTTAATAATTATCAGCCATTACACTGGCACTTTTTAACATTGATACTGGCACTTATTAAAAACTGCCAGTGTTGGTGTCAATAAGTGCCAATGTACATGTGCTGGCACTTTTTTACACTACCACTGACACTTACGATCAGCACACAACAACTTCCCGTTATTTACAAAAATACCACCACGCCAAACTTAAAAACACGTTTTACACACACTTAAGGAAAAACACGTTTTTTCCCAGATTTTCTCAAACAAATTAGTTACTCCTCCCTTAGACCCTTAGTATGTGTGCCTTTGAATCAGTCGATAAAAATTTAAATAACTGTTGTGATAGAGATTGATTTTAAAATATAAAAGATAAATTTAGATCTTTGAGTAGGATTGGCGTTTTTAACCTTATGTGTTGAAATTTAACACCAATCATAAATCTAATTACTTCTTCCAACGTGCCAACGCATATGCTAAAGTTTAAAGTCTAATGACAGTCGTAACTAGTGTGCAGTATATATGATTTTTTTTTTCTTTTGAAACAGTTAATAGAGTCTGCTCCTTCGTGCAATAATTGCAAATGCATGAAAATAAGAGTAGACTCTCCACAAATTTTGGAGGCTCAACACAAGTATTCCCTCTGTCTCAGCATAAGTAGGACTAAAGGCGTTGGCACAATAATTAAGAGAAAATAGTGTATGTGTGGTAGAAAATGAAGAGAGAGAATGAGTGGGGTAAATAGTAGTGTTAGTTGAATAAATTGAGTGGTAGAAAATGAAGAGAGAGAATAAGTGGAATAAAATAGTGGGGTTGGTTGAATTTAAATGTATTAAAATGTTTCCATTTTGGGCAGTCTCAATTGTTTTGGGACAGCCTAAAAAAAAAGAAGTCCTACTTGTGCTGGGACGGAGGGAGTATTTAAGAACAATTTAATATTTCAAAAAAAAAATGTCAGTCATTACCTTGATATTTTCCAACTGTAGATTGGACATTACCATAAATTGGCATTCACAACATCTCTCATTGGATAATATCCAGTGTTGAAAAAATGAAAAACTAAGAGATCCGTGTTAGCAATATATCGTCAACCGAGATTCCCGCATTGCTAGACTGAACATGAACAGATGAATATCACTACAAAACAAATTACAAAATACAAATATCTCAACGAGGAGAGAAAACTAAAGTTCTCAACAAAAAGAGAAATGACTAAGACTCTCAACAAGGAGAGAAGACATTTCAAAGGCCAAAATACATTTTACCCCAAAGTACCCATCGATTTCCACTTTGCACCCCCGTTTGAAAAGTCGGTCTCTTGGGTACCTAAGTTTCCAATTTTTCCCACTTTGCACCCTACCGCTGACAGACGTTAGAAATTTAACGTTAAATAGCACGTGGCTCATCACATGATGTGCATATTCGTCCTTTTACTTATTATTTTTTTTAGTGAAACCATCAATTGTTGTTTAAAACGGTGGCGTTTCATGGCAATAAGAATAAAGAAAGGAAAAAAAGAATGGCAATACCCGCTACCTCAACCCACCTCCGACTAACGCCTTTTCCTCCGACCGGCTTCCCTACCTCCCTTTTCTTCACTGTCATCAACAAATAATTTTGAAATCGATTTCAAATAGGTTTCAATTTCGTACTTATAAACTCAAATCTGGGTTATTAGGTATGAAAGATTTCAATTTGTTAATACTTTGGAAACCCATATCCAAATTCGAATTTCACACTTTTGAAACTTATTATGATTTTCGCTATGATTTTGAGAACAACATATTGTTATAGATTTTCAATTTTCAAGATCTAGGTTTCTTGATTTCGAATTGGAAACCCATATCGAAATATTGATTTAGATTTTGATTTTTAATCCAAATTTGGAAACCCATATCAAAATACTTATTTCAAATTTCAAAAGCATAAACAAATGATTTTGGTTTCGATTTTGGTCTCCAAAACCTTGATTTTGATTTTGTTCATACTTTAAAACCCAAATCTGGATATTTTTCTTACTTTTGAAACCCAAATTTGGGTTTTGATTTTTCAATCCCAGTATGAAAAAAAAAAGATGAAGATATAGGTTTAGGCGGTTGCAATGGTTTTGATTTCGGGATTTGCTTGATTTTGGGCATGAAGAAACCGATTTTGGACATGAAGAAATGATCTGGGTTTTGGTTGACTTTGAATATGACGAATTTGATTTTGCGTGGTGGTTTGTGTGGGTGCAATGATGGTTTAGGCGGCAGAAGTGGGGCGCCAGCGGCAGCAGCATGGTGGTGGGATGGGGGTTTTGGTTTGAAGAAGACAAATGGTTGAATCTGATAGTTAAATGACATTTTAGCCTTCCTATATTTGAGGTGAAAGACGTAAATACCTCTCACATGACATGCACATGACCAGTTCTATTAATTTTTTTAACAGCTATTTGACGTAGGATACAAAGTTGGAAAAATTAGAAACTTAGGTACCAAAGAGACCGACTTTTCAAATGGGGATGCAAAGTGGGAATCAGTTGATATTTTGGGGGGTAAAATGTATTTTGGCCCATTTCAAACAAAGATGTATTCAATATTGCAAGAAACAATAACCATCATCAGCCCTTGGCCTGGTGGCCAGAGCTCAGGGCTTCCAACTTGGAAGTCATGGGTTCGATCCCCCCTCCTTTAGAAGTTAGAGAGAAGATTTTCTCTCTATTAATGATTATGTATTGACTTCAATTATGATTTAAGTAAAAAAAATTTAAAAAAAAAAAAAATTGCAAGAAACAATCTTATTTGATTTGATTCAATTAGGTTGAATATTAAACATTCAAAGAATGATTTGGAAGATAGATAATTTCTCTCCATTAATAATTGATGAGATTTTTTGGAGAAAGAGTAATCAAATCTTATATTATTTTAAAAAAATACAAAACAAACAAACAAACAAGGAAATAAATCTGAAAATTAATTCAAAAATATTACATTTATTAATTATCAAAATGATAATTAATAAATGTAAAATTTGAGAATTGAAAAATTAAATAAATTTAAACAAGAACAATCAAGAAAAACTTGATGATGGAAAGGAACTCAGAAAGAAACGAGACAGACACTTTATATAAATTGAAGTCAGTTAGTGATTGCATTTTTTTCACTAATCTTTCACGTGGTTGAGATCAATATTAACATTTAAATTTACGCCCTCCGTTTTATGTCAATTTAAGAGTAAAAAATTGTTTTAAAGTATTTGTTATTTTACTATTATCATTGTAATTTTATCCTTTTGTCTCAATTATACTCTTATTAATAATGGTAAAAGTATGTCTCGTGCAAGCATTTAATCACATAAAAAATTGAATTATTTTATGAGTAAATAAGTTTTTTTAACATGCATTAATTATATTTCTTAATATGACATTTTTTAATATGTATGAAAAATCTAAACCATAAATATTTTGAAACGGAAGTTATTTTTATCAATTAAATATTTTCAGGTCAGTGGTCAAGGTCCATCTCTTTTGGACAACAAGGTTTCGGTCAAACTCGAGCTTGTGGTGCAGATCAAAGGCTAATAAATGCAAACGTTTACAGATCTGAAATGCGGTCCAAGTCTTAGGCCTTGTTTGTTTTTTAAATTCAGATCTGAAATGGCTTTGATTGTTTGAGCGAATCAGATATGGAAGCATTAAGCTTGTTTGTTTTTCTGTGTGTGAATCAGATAATAGCCACTTATTTATCTCTAAAGTCTTCAGATTTAAAACCCCCACTTATTTGGTTCATACCTCCCTCTTGTGCATACTGAGACAAAATTAACCTCAACTCCAATGGAGATTGATGTTGATGCCTGCACACCCAAAATTTGTGGTTTTTACACTCCAAAAACTAGGGGTGTCAGTGGTTCGGTTCAAACCGCGGTTTGAGACCGAACCGAACCGAACCATATGGTCTGGTTTGGATTTCAAGCATAAGTGGTTCGGTTCGGTCTCGAAAATTGGTAAACCGCGTAGTTCGGTTCGGTTTGTGGTCTGACCCCTTCAGACCAAACCAGACCGAACCAAACCAAACCGAACCACGAGACCGAACTGCTAGACCGAACCATCAAACCGAACCGCCAGACCAAACCATCAGACCACATATACTAGTCATATATTTGTATTTTAAGTAACATCCACCTTTGAAATATTTTTTTTAAAAAAAAACTTCATGACATTAGACCATTCTTAAATCTCATTTTATATCTTATTCCTTATTCATTTCATCACATGTTATATTTGTTGAGGCGCATAGTTAACAAAATTATGACGTGTGTTCACTTCATTCGGCTTCTTTATTCGTTAAATATTCTTCTTTCTTCGAATTTTCTCTTTTTAAAAAAGTTTAAACCATGATTTGAATCGTCATATGAACCATGGTCCGAATGGAGGTTTGAATCACTATCTAAACCACGGTCTGAACCACGGTCTGAACCACGATCTAAACCACAATCTGAACCACATTACTGAACCGCGGTCTGAACCAAACCGAACCGAACCATGACGGTTTGGTTCGGTTCGGTTTGAACTTTTTGGCGGTTCGGTTCGGTTTGGAATTTTCCCAAACCGATGACTAGTGGTTCGGTCTCTAAAATGGCCGAGACCGAACCAAACCGAACCATTTACACCCCTACCAAAAACCCACCATTTTTTCCTTTTAACAGACCCACTTATGGGTTTTGAAGTGTGAATTGGTGTTCTTGAAATTTTAAAGATGAGAATTAAAAATGATCGGATAGAAGGGATTTGCTATTTTTTGATTGTAAGTTTCGACAATTTAATTTATGCATGTACACCCCACAATTTTTTTTGATTCTCTAGATTTCTTGTGAGATTTTGGGTACCTCATTTTCTATTTTAAAGTTGGACAGAGAAAAGAGTTTGTATCTGGGTTCTTGGGTTTATGACTACTAGAAGTGGAGGAGATAAATACATACTGTTTCGTTTTTTTTTTTTTTTTTTTTTTTTATTATTTTGACAAATAAATTAATCCTTCAGTCTAACAAATGAATTTTGTTTCAAAGCTCTTAATAATAAAGTGATTGTTTAAATTTGTCAAAATACATTTTCATTTTTTAAGTGATTGAAAAAATAAAATTGTTATTATGTCTAAATATTCAATATTACACTTATCATTTACCTTCATTACGGTGAATTCTATTTGCAAGACACCATTGTGTACAAGGCACATGAATGCCTAAAATACCCTTATCCGGATACGCGCATTTCGTGTAAACGTGGACGAAATAATGAGTTTATTTTGCACACTTTTACACGAAATATGGCAAAGGTAGAAGTTGTTAGTTTCGCCTGATTTTACACGAAATAGTGCGTTGAGTATCACCCACTTTTACACGAAACATAACACATGCATTTCACCAACTTTTACACGAAATAACACAATGCATTTCACCTAATTTGACACGAAATAAACAGTTTTTAACAAGGCTGCTGCATAATTCATACATAAGCGACAATTCTAGTTGAAATATTTAACAACAGTAAATTTGGACAATTCAACAAACAAACAGTGCTACAAACAATCTACAACAATAAATCATCTATCCACAATTTTTGTTTTTTTTCAGTAACAGTTTACATTTCGTGTGCTTACACACGAAATGTTGAGAACCATTTCGTATGCCTATACACGAAATGTTGAGAACCATCTCGTGTAAAGTTCATACGAGTTACATGGAACCATCTCGTGTAAAGGCATACGAAACCCACAAGAACAACTCGTGTAAAACCACACAAAATCAACGCTGACAGTTTCAGATTTTTTAACCACCAATTCGTACACAATTCGAACAATAAACCCCAAATAAAGCAATCAAACACAATTACAACAATGAAGAATCAAATTTAAACTACAATTAAGCATTATATGATCGAATTTTAGGCATAAAAGTCAAGTTAGGAATTGAAATTGAAAGTTAGGGTTATAAATTGGGAGTGAGAGATGGATGTTTTTTTTTCAAAATGAATGGATTTAGGTATTTTGGAGGTATATATATGAGGGAATTATAGTAAATAACTTATGCCTTGCACAAAGCCATGCCTTGCAAATATATACACCCCTTCATTACTTATTAATAACAAACAATTAATTATAGAATATTTAAAAGGTTAAAATGGTAAACAAAAGTATTTCAGAAAATGACTTCAGATGAAAAAACAAACAACTTGAATAGTTCAGTATTCAGACTTCAGACGCTGCCTCTTATTCATTAAGTCAATTTCAAATATGAAATCAGATTTCAGCACTTAACACTTAAAAAAAAAGCCACCTTAGCTACTCCTACTCTTTCTGTCATACACTTCCTCTGTCCCACCTCATTTGACACCTAAAAGGTGGAAATAATAATTAAAGAAAAAAAAAAAACATGTGATAGAAATATAAAGAGAGAGAATGAGTGGGGTAAATAATAATGTTGGTTGAATAAATTGAGTAGTAGAAAATAAAGAGAGAAAATGAGTGGTGTGGTAGAGTGAATATAAAATTAAAAAAAATAGGTTATCAGTGGCCGACCTAAAACTTTTACTTAGAGGGGGCACAATTATATCAATTTTTAAATTTATTTCTTAGAAATTACAGTAAAAAATTCAATTATAAATTGAAAAAGAAAGAGAATCAAAAGATGAGCATTTTGTATATAATTTTTTAATAACTAGAACTGGCACAAGAGTGTATATGAATCAAAAGTAATTAATTTATTGTTAATTTTCTAACTAAACCAATTATCTAACCTTAAGCTAAATAAATATTGTATGTTTGTATTTGGCAATTCAAAAACCACTAAATTAGATATTTTAATAAACATTGAACATTAATCTCAATATAATAAGTAATAAACATCCATTTTAAAGTGAAATTATTAATTAGATCAAATCAAATACAATAATTAAATTTAATTATAAAATTATTGAATTTGAAAAGCAATAACTAAATTTAATTATAACCTAATAATGGAGAATGCAAGAACTAAGTTTTGGTTTTGGCTCATATTAATATAACATGGGCATATAAAAATAGAATTGGAGAAAGCAAGAACCAAGTTGGCCCATATTAATATGACATGAGCTTTTAAATCAATTTACCTACTTACTTACGAGTGCTTATATCTAATCCTTCCGCCTTATTACAAACTTTCTATTTTGCTATTTGAGCGTTTTATTGAAAACTCTCACTTACTCAAAAAGGAAAAAATATCTTCCACTTTCACTCTCTTTCCACTCACAATAACTATTCACTGACTATTCCTTACTCCACTTTCTATTTTCTTCTCACTCATACCACCTGCTTTTCTTTAATTCTCGTTTCTAACATTCTATGAAATTTTGTTATGTGACGGAGGGAATATTCCACTAATTATTTTTATTTTCACTATTTATGTTAATAAAAATATATTATTATATAAATTTGTTTAATTTTCTTGTAACGATGACTTTTTTTTTTTTTTTTTTTTAATTTGAAATGGGTCAGATAGGGGAAAGAGTACAATCTTTGAGACGGACGCAATTTTTTAAAATTCATAAGGTTTTCAAGTTTGCTGAGGCTGGCCACTTTAGACGCCAATCAAGAACGTTGACTTTTTTTTTTTAGACAACAAAAGTCACTATAAAAAGGAGGCCTTCAACTTTCACAACACCACACTCTCACCACATCTAATTTTAGCTTCTTGTACCAAAAAAAAATTCTAATTTTAGCTTCAACTATCCTTTCCCATGGACTTCCAATTCCCATCCCTTTCCCTTCTCTTGCCATTCCTCTTCTTTGTATTTATGGTATTCAAGATTCTAACAAGATCCAAACCCGTTAATCTACCACCCGGTCCGAGGCCACTACCCCTCATCGGAAACATGCACCAACTCGTGGGAAAACTACCACATCGCGCTTTAAGTGAAATGTCCAAAAATTACGGACCCCTTATGTTCCTCCGATTAGGGGAGGTCCCCTCTGTTGTGGTTTCCTCTGCCAGCGTGGCAGAGGAAGTACTGAAAACCAACGGAGTGGTCTTTGCTCAAAGACCATTTCCGTTGGCATCAAAAGTACTTCACTACGATTGTACAGACATTGTCTTCTCTCCCTACGGCAGTTACTGGAGACAGATGCGTAAAATCAGTACTATGGAGCTTCTGAGCGCAAAGCGTGTGGCGTCTTACAGAACAATCAGAGAGGAAGAGGTCGCGAATATGATCAAAGAAATTAAAGCCAACGAAGCCCCAACTCTCAATTTCACTAGAAAGATATTTTCCTACACTTATGGTGTCACGGGGAGGGCCGCGTTTGGGAAGAAGAGCAAGGATCAAGAAGAGTTCATTAAACTGGTGGAGGAGTTTAGTGAGTTAGCGAATTTTAACGTTGCTGACATGTACCCGTCGGTTAAATTGATCCAAGCGTTTAGCAAAATTAGGCTCAAACAAATGCAGGTTAAGGTTGAGAAGATTCTTGATGATATTGTTGATAGACACAGATTGAAGAAACTTGGTGAAGAAGAGAATGAAGATCTTGTCGACGTGCTTCTTAGAGTTCAAAAGGACGCGGCTCATGAACTTGATTCCCCGATCTCTGACGATAACGTTAAATCCGTTATCTTGGTGAGTAATTCAACTATTGATGTTAATTCTTTCTAACAAAGCATAACGAAATGGAATATTTAACGAATAAAGTTAAATATTTTACAGGACATATTTGCAGCTGGGAGTGAGACATCATCAACAACAGTAGAGTGGACAATGTCAGAATTGTTAAGGAACCCACAAATGATGAAAAAGGTACAAGCAGAAGTACGAGGAGCATTTGATTCAACTGGAATCATCGACGAAACGAAGCTTTCGGAGTTAAAATATTTCCAAGCACTTATAAAAGAGACGCTAAGATTCCACCCTTCGGCACCGTTACTCCTCCCGAGAGAAAGCCGGGAAGAATGCGTGGTCGCCGGCTACACAATTCCGGCGAAGACAAGCGTATTTATTAATGGTTGGGCGATTGCCCGGGACCCGGAGTATTGGACGGAGCCGGAGGTGTACAATCCGGAGAGATTTTTGGAGAGTAAATTGGATTATAGGGGAAATGATTTTGAATATATTCCGTTTGGTGCCGGAAGAAGGTCGTGCCCGGGGATTAATTATGCGTTGTCGAATATTCAGATTGCATTGTCGAATTTGCTTTACCATTTTGACTGGAGTCTCCCCGACGGGATGAAGCCCGGCGAGTTGGATATGACGGAGGCGTTTGGGTTGACGGCGAAAAGAGATAATGACCTTATTGTCCAAGTTACTCCTTATCACCGTCAACAATAATTGTAACAGTATTAAAATTGTTACTAGGCCATAAAGACAGTTGTACAATAATAAGTTCGATGGTGGTGTGTGTGTGTGTGTTTTTTTTTTTTTTTTTTTGGTATGAGTAGCTAAAAAATTAGTGTGTTTTGTAACAAAAAGAACAATGAAACTGCATTTCTCATAGTTGTATTTTTTTATGTTTTCATCGTAAAGTTCATATATTACAAAAAAAACCATCACTTACCCATTTACTTTTCACTCACTTGCTTTATGAATATACAGTTATATCGTCTACACACTACCATTCTTAACTCAAATTTACATATTTTTTAATTCTTAACTCAAATTTACATATTTTTTAATAAATATGTAAAGTAGGGGTGTCAGTGGTTCGGTCCAAACCGCGGTTTGGGACCGAACCGAACTAAACCATACGGTTTGGTTCGGTTTTTAAGCACAAGTAGTTCGGTTCGGTCTCAAAAATTGGTAAACCGCGTGGTTCGGTTTGGTTTGTGGTCTGACCCCTCCAGACTAAACCAGACCGAACCAAACCAAACCAAACCGTCAGACCGAACCGCCAGACCGAACCGCCAGACCGAACCATCAGACCGAACCACCAGACCAAACCGCCAGACCACATATATTAGTCATATATTTGTATGTTAAGTAACATTCACCTTTAAATTATTAAAATAATTTACATTACATTACATCATTCTTAACTCTCGTTTTGCATCTTATTCAATATTCATTTCATCGAATATTATATTCATTGAGGCACATAGTTAACGAAGTTCTGTAGTGTATTCACTTCCTTCGGCTTCTTTAGTCGTTTGATATTTTCATTCTTCCGAATTTTCTCATTTAAACAGAGTGTAAACCATAATTTGAATCGTGATATGAACCTCGGTGTGAATGGTGATTTAAACCACGATCTAGACCACGGTCTAAACCGCAGTCTGGACCACATTACTGAACCGCGGTCTGAACCAAACCGAACCAAACCATGGCGGTTTGGTTTGGTTCGGTTTGAAATTTTTCGTGGTTCGGTTGGGTTTGGTCCAAACCGATGACTAGTGGTTTGGTCTCTAAAAAGGCCGAGACCGAACCAAACCGAACCATTTACACCCCTAATGTAAAGTCAAACTAAAAACCTTAAACCGGGAAATGTCAAAGTTTGTGGTTTATTTTATTGAGATAATGTTAGGGAGTTAAAAACAAGGTAATCTAAATCGACCCACCCACTTGGCCAACTTTTATGGAAAAGATACGATAGGGACAAAAAGTGATGAGAAGCTTAATGCCAAAAGTGATTCACGTTTGTGGTTTATTTTATTGTTCCTCAATTATTTGAATTAGATGACCTAGGGATTCTTAGGGGATGACAACGGGTCGGATACGGAGCGAGTTTACTCAATATCAAACACGCCCCGCAGTAAACACTCTTTGTACCAAACCCGCCCCGTTCCGTAGAGGGCTAAACCCGTATCCGCTCGCCCCGTATTCAACAAACGCATTATTTTTTGTTTTAGCCAAGCTTGTATAACTTTAACGGCAAACTCAAACTGGAGACCAACTATTTCATAACAGTAAATAGGTAGTATACTTGCACATATGGGGTATTATATATGAAGGAAATGTTGGGATTTTGGCTCAAATTCTAATCCAAATTGGATTGTGAAAATCATGCGTAGGAATTTATTTCTTAATTGGACAAGAAGTGAGAAGATTGTTTCCTAATGCAAGTAGGAGAGGAATTTGTGAGTCCTTATGGGTGTAGGACAAGGATTTTTTATTGTACCAGGAAAGAGTTTTATTTGAAGCCTTTATAAAGGGTGTGATGGCTATTATTTTATGTGTGCCTTGGTGGTGCCAAAAGGGGCTTCCCTTAGGGAAGAGTGTGAGGAAGAGGAGATTTGGGTGTGCCTCCCCTATACAATAGGCTTCACCAATATGGGTTTTTTTGGAGAGTTCTTTGTGTGTGTATTTTCAAGAATGTTGAAAATGAGAGATACCTCCATTCTTGTAATACCAATTTGAGAGAGTAGTGAGTCTCGTCTGTTGGAACAATTTTAATCCCTGAATGCCACACTCACTTTAGAATAGGATTGAGGAAGAGATGAAGCGGAAGCGTTAAGAACAAATACCTGTTGAATCCATTATGAAGTAGGGAGAAATGAAGATGAAGAACAAGTAGGAGAATGATCTTCTAAATGATGAATGTCTTTCCTCTTTTACTTCTTTAACACTTAATGAAGATTTATGGAGAGAGTACTAATGAAAAAATGGAGTCGTCTTAAGGGTTGATGGAATGCCCTTTATATAGTAGACTTGGTGACATTTCATTTAGGGACCACACCCTTTCAAGATTTATGATAATAAATTACCCTTTTGCCCATCACAATTAGGTAATATATATCCAGGAATTCTACACATTTTATTATCAACTATACTTTATAATTTAATATTATAATCATAACTTTATGAATGGAAGTCTAAATGACTTGTGTTGCAAGCCATGTCCTTACAATCTCCCACTTGGGTTGCAAAACAAAGTCCTTCCTTTAATTTATGATCATAACATAAATGACAACCCTTATGTGCGCACTTTATTGTCATTTATAACAATCTCGTCCATTAGCCATACAAGTATAGGACTAAAGGGGCAGTCGTTGTAATTGATTCGCAACTAAACCCACAATAATCACGTATACAAATCCAACTAAATGACATAGATCAAAAGTATAGATGTGTAGCATGGAATCATAATGAATATATACATATTCTTCCAACTAGTCCAACTTAACCAAATGAGATCAAAACTTTAAATAATAGAACAACTAATGAAAGAACAACACAAACTCCCACTATACTAAATGTTATCAAAAGTTGTTACACCCATATGAGCAACATGCTCGTGAAACACTGAAGATGATAACTTTTTCATAAATGGATCCTTTAAATAGAGTTTGTTTCTATAAGTTGTATCCCTTTCGTTCATTTTGTACTCTTTTCTTTATAACAAGATAATTAATGTCTAAATCCATAAACTCTTGTTAGAGTACAGAACTGCTACCTGATAGTCATTTCTTAATTGGTCTTTCGACACTTGTTTTGACAAATTACAGTCCATTAAAACATATGCAGCCATATATTTAACTAATGTCGGAATACCTAATGATCTCAAGATGATCCGACTTTAAAACATAGGCATGTAGTTCTTTAGTGGTTTTGTAAATACTTCTATCATTCTTTTGGCTGCTACTTAATGTTCTTTCCGGATTGCTTTGGTATTGACAAAGCATCCCAACGTTAAATGTAAGATTTACGTATACATTAAGCTTCCTACTGCTGATGCAAAGAGGGAATTTTCCATATACTTGGATTTAAAATTTACCTTTAGGACACTGTTTGAGACTAAGAATGTCTCCTTTAAAATTAGGGGTGTCATGTGGTTTACATTTTTGCATGCTAAACCTTTTGTAATACATTTCCATATGGCCTTTTGTGATAATCCTAAAACATTTCGTGAGCGATCACGGTGAATTTGGATTCTTAATACAAAGATGCCTTACCAAGATTTTTCATTTCAAATAAGAAATTTCTTAGTTTCCTTAATAAGGTTCATATCATTACTAGCAAGCAAAATATCATCCACATATAAGACCAAAATTATAAATTTACTCCCACTGAACTTATGGTATACTTAATATTTACCAAGATTC
The DNA here is from genome assembly GCA_026119855.1 of Campanula takesimana. Taxonomy (NCBI): domain Eukaryota; kingdom Viridiplantae; phylum Streptophyta; class Magnoliopsida; order Asterales; family Campanulaceae; genus Campanula; species Campanula takesimana. Next base: position 57,487 of record JAOWBW010002190.1, on the reverse strand, counting down.
ATTTCAAAACTTAATGAAAGAATGACTTGGTTAAATTCTAAATACCATTAATGAGAATTTTTACTTAAGTTCATAAATGAATTTCTCCATATAAATAGTTTCCTTAATGTCTCCATTAAGAAAATTTTTCTCTAATATCCATTTAATGAAGCTTAAGATCAAAGGTGCTATTAGTGCCATAATGATCCTAAGGAGCTTTTAGAAGATACCGGAAAAGTGTTTCTTTCTTTGTAATCAATACCTTTCTTATGAGTTAAAATCTTTAGCAACTGGATGGGCTTCATATCTTTCAACATTACTTTGTGAATCCTTTTAGGTCTTAGAGACCCATTTATAGGTTTCACATCTTTATGTAATGAAATAAGATCCCAAACGTTGTTATCTTTTAAAAGATTGTAACTCTTTATTAATGGCATTAATCTTCTTATGAGAATTAGGACTATTGATGGTTTTATGGAAGATAAATAGATTATCTCCCACTATACCTAAGTGTCCTTTATTTTCAACAAGATACACTTAATGAATATCCGGAATTGCATTCCTTCTTACTTTATTTGATCTCTATAAGGGCACCGGTTCTTACTAATTTCGAGGTTGTTGAATTTCCTTCTTATGATCAACATTTCCATGTTGTTCAATATTTATAGGGAAATCATAATTATTTTGAATTGTATGTTCTTTTTGAATGTCAAGTTCAAAACTTGATATCTCATTGGAACTATGGGAAGTGGTATATAAATGGATTTCATATAAATGAATTCTTCTTCCTTTTCAAATTCAAAATATTACTCCAAATTCTCCCACTAAATTCAACATCCTTAAAAGAACCTAGCATTTCTCGTTTTTCAAAACGTTCTAACTTTCGGGTTGGAAAATTTATACATCCCCTAGTTTTCTCGGCTTACCCCATGAATAACTACTAATAATCTTACGTCTAACTTTCCCTTAGTAGACTTATAAAGTCTATCCATATGCTAGACAACCCCATAAATGAATATGGTTTAAGGATGAATAAGGAACGCATCCTTAAATTATTAAGGGTTTATATTAGTAGCCTTAGAGGGAGCTTTAATGAGAATAAAGGTTGCGGTTTTAGCGTATCGCCCATAATGAGTGAGGTAAGAGAAGTATAAAACATACTTATTACCATATCCTTAAGGATTGCAATATGTCTCTATTACAATATTCATGCTAGGCGTACCCGGCTCAATGTAGAGAGAGATAATCCCACACTCTTTCAAAATAGCGAGTAAAAAGGACCTAGACGTTGTTCCTTTTAACAATCATTCCAAAGATGTATACACCATCATGAATGACCCTAATGTTCTTGATAGTCTTCAAAGTTGATTTCCAACTTTGACCTTATAAGACTTGAAAAACGTCCAAAACTTAAAACTTTTATGAAGTAATAAATGTATCCATATTGAGAGTAATCATCTATGAACGTAATAACTATTGTTGACCTTTTCCACGAAGGAATAATGAATGGCCCACAAAATTCAAATGTATTAGTTCTTTGAGACAATTGATGCTCTCGAAAATATTATTCTTTTAATGTTTGTAAATTTCTTTTAAGGCATTTAATGCAAAAGTATTTTCCAAAATATCAAGTTTGTTTAAGATTTCTTTTAACATAAGCTTATCAATTTTCCTCTTGGAAATATGACCCAAATGCCTATGTCTTAATGAAATAAAATTTACTTGATAACTTTTGCTTTCTAGTTTTGATTTCATCATTAAGGGACACATTTATTGTTTGAATAATGTCAAGTAAATAAAGAACACTTGACAAAGTACTAGTACCAACAACCTTGGAATTTAAAATAAAGGTCACAAAAAATGAACAAAATAACCTTCTTTATTCAATATTGTGATATATATATTAAATTCCGTTCAAATGATGGTACAATGAATGTATTAATACAAATAATACTTAGTACTTTAACAATAACCTAAAGGATCCTTATGCCTATAACTTCAACCGGATTCCTAGTTTCCATATAGATGAATTTCTTCATCTTTACTTAGGTCTTCGGTAATTTAGGCAATCCTACTTAAACATCTTTATGTGAGTGGTCGCACCAAAATCCAATCACCATGTATATGTAGGAATTGAAACCAAATTAGCCTCAATACAATACAAACAAGACCAAATGATATACCTTTCACGCCAAGCGTGATACTTAGGGTAATCGAACTTCATATTAGTAAGGTCCTTGCAAAAGAAGCATTTCTTTATGATCATTAGATGATCCTTTAGACTTCTCATTACTTGCAACCACAGTTTCTTTCCCTCTTCTCTTGTCCCATGAGAAAAGATAGATGCTAAATGAACACATTTAGTTCTAAATCACTTTTAACCTATCTTCCTCTTGTATCATAAGTGAAAATAATTCATTAATATTTCACTTATCATTTGACAATTATAGGTCACCTCAAAGTGACCAAACTGAGAAGGAAGAAAGATCAAAACTAAAAGCATAAGAATATCTTTGGATATCCCGGACTTAAGTGCTTTTAGTTTTGTCGATAGGTGATCTCTTTCTAAATGTACTCCCTTAAATTTCCGGTACCCTTATTCCTTAAGAAAACAAGCTTCTTTAAGGGTATCAAGGAACGTTTCAGCATCAACATCCTCGGAGACTCTATCCAAAATGTCTCCGGGACAACATTATTTATTATCATTAGGCTCACGCGGTTAGATTATTTTCACTTCTCAGCACTTAAGCAATAAGAAGAGAAAACGAATCCCTTAATGCGAGTTCTAGGTCCATATAGCCTAAGATTATAATCATTTTATTTTTCCAAGTTTTAAAATTAGTTCCATTAAGCATCGATAAAGTACTCATAGCAGTAATCACGGATGAAGCAATAAGTAAATCTGTTGGGTTTTGAGAACAAAAAAGGAATGAAAACAAAAACATGAATAAGAAACTACAAATGAAAAATGATTAATTATATCAACGAAATCCATCAATAAGACAATCAACATGACATCAAAACTAATCTTTGGATTGCGAGTTAACTCATAAATGATTGCCTTAGGTAACAAGCAATTTGAACTTACATTTTAATAAATACTTAATCTTCCTTTGGGCCGACATAAGTACCTAAGAAAATATCCTAATGTTCATTTTATTTGTTACCACATGAATGCCTAAGTTTAGTCAAATGTCAAGATCTTCTTTGGAAAATTCAAGTCATTCACATATTAACTTAAACATTCAACACTTTAATAATTTTGCATTTAAATAACGTTAATCACTTGGGTGATAATATTATTTAAACAATGAATAAAATTATTTAAGCATATAATTAATCAGGGCTTTAAGGTTTGAAAAAATGTATGTTTTGTTCAAGAGGAAAACAAAATTGTGCAAAATTCAATTCTGATGAACAGTAGCTGCACGGTCGAGCATAGAAAGCTGCACGACCGTGCAACAATTTACAGAAATGCATGTTCTCGCGGCACACTTTGCACGACCGTGCTAAAAAATGATGCACGACCGTGCCAAAATTATCAGACAAAGCATGTTCTCACGGTACAATGAGCACGGCCGTGCCAAACAAAGGACACGACCGTGCCAAACGAACCGATCCGACCGGTTCAAACAAGACACCCGTTCGGACCAGCACTATTCATACGCACCGGTTCAAGGTAATTGAGGCGCACGGCCGTGCCAAACAAAAGAGCACGACCGTGCCAAACAATCTGCACTTCTGAATTTTTGTCTAAATTTTCCTCAAAATCAAATGAATTGCAAGTAGATCCGCATGGTATGTACTTAAAACATAAAACCATGTTATTTAGGATAATCTTGCCTTTTAAAATTAATGGAATCAAGTGAGTAGATCCACATGGTATGCACAAAAAAAAAACATAAACCATGTTATGAATGGATAGTCTCACTTGAACCTTTTAATGAACAAAACTTTCAAACCATTTTTCTTAATTTTAGATGAAGATCATCAGTACTTTATAAGAGTCCCTAATCAACATCAAAACCTTATGATTCAACAGGGAAAATGAATCAAAGTGAAAGCACAAACTTTCCTAAAAAGAACTCAAACTTAAACCAAAGATGAGCGGGGCTCTGATACCAATTGTTGGAACAATTTTAATCCCTGAATGCCACACTCACTTTAGAATAGGATTGAGGAAGAGATGAAGCGGAAGCGTTAAGAACAAATACCTGTTGAATCCATTATGAAGTAGGGAGAAATGAAGATGAAGAACAAGTAGGAGAATGATCTTCTAAATGATGAATGTCTTTCCTCTTTTACTTCTTTAACACTTAATGAAGATTTATGGAGAGAGTACTAATGAAAAAATGGAGTCGTCTTAAGGGTTGATGGAATGCCCTTTATATAGTAGACTTGCTGACATTTCATTTAGGGACCACACCCTTTCAAAATTTATGATAATAAATTACCCTTTTGCCAATCACAATTAGGTAATATATATCCAGGAATTCTACACATTTTATTATCAACTATACTTTATAATTTAATATTATAATCATAACTTTATGAATGGAAGTCTAAATGACTTGTGTTGCAAGCCATGTCCTTACATCGTCATCTTGTAATTCCATGATATTATAGTGAAAAGTTGATCGGTGTGGACGTAGCCCATTGATGTTGGGGTGAACCACGCTAAATCTTGTGTCTTATTCTTGTTTTGTGTGCGTGGGTATTTTGTTATCTCTTATTGCGATTTCTCTTGTTGGTGAGCGATCCCAACAGGAAATAAGGTAATAAGTGAAGAGTTTAGGGGCAAAATAGTAAATAAGTACTCCCTCTGTCCCTAAATGAGTGTCCATTTTCAAGAAATCTTTGTCCCTAAATGAGTGTCTTTTTTGAACATAACTTTCTCCCTAAATGTTTTTTTCCGAATTTTTTTTCACCGGTTTCTTTATACGTTCAGAACTAAAGGTTTGGAAAGGAGATTACAAGATTATATATGAATCGTTGTTACCAAATTGTTCAAAAAGTTGAGATTTTCAGTTGCCCTTAAAATGAAATTTGGACACTCATTTAGGGACAGAGGTAGTAGTATATTTGCGGCATATGGGGCGGGGCGGAGTGGGACCCCGCTGATTGGAGTGTGCTACCAAACCCGCCGGGTTATGAAAAATCGTTACCAAACCCGTCTCGTTATGGAGCAGATTGTCCCGGATACGGATCGGGTTCGGACAAATTGTCATCCATCCCTAGGATTCTTCGTGTTGTGTACTTCCTTCCCCAAACACTTCAAAAAAGCGATTTTTTTTTTTAATTCAGTTTTGTAGTTTATGATTACCCAAATTCAGGCCGACCGTAGTTGAACTTCTAATCAGTTCAATTATTCATTATAATCCCTTTTATTCTTGCTCTCATCAATCTGCAACTAATTTATGAAACATTGAATTTAAGTCGTACTATCTCTGTTTTTAAATAAATGTTTGAAAAATTCTCAAAATTTACTTTTAACCAAAAACAAATTAATTTTTTTTGAAAATTCATTTCAGAGCGGAGAGAATAGTCAATTTTGTCAGTCACGTATACCGTCTGACTACACAAATTCAATACTAATCCTCAATCACATGGCCATCTACTTTTTTTAGAACCACAATATTATTAGTATAAAATAATGGTCAGCATCGGGCAACAATTGTAGTTGGAAGTCTCATTTAAATACTTCTTTCACTTTATAATAATGTGAAATCGCATTTTTTATTAAAATGGAAATTTCTATAATATTTTATTCAAATGGTTGGATGAATGGGACAATATTTGATGTCGACGCTCCAGTTTTAAATCGTTTTTAGTATTTTTGCCTAATAGAGCAGGACACAGTTCAAGAACCAAAATGATCTGTTCAAAACTCTTGTCAACTTAATTCTTATACTAGCAGGAAGCCCGTGCTACCAGGGGCGGACGCATGTTGGTGAGGGGGGGGGGGGGGTTAATTGACCCCCCTGAACTTTCCGTTTATACCCATTTTCACCCTTATAAAAATTTCAAATAATAACTTTAACCCCCCTCAAAAATTTCAATTGACCCCCCTCAAATCCCTACATATATATAGTAGACTTTTACCAAACTTACCCTAATTTATCAAATTTGTTTGCCGCTGGAGGGGAATTTGAGATCGACGAAGAATTGAAGAGAAGAAGCCGTGCCCGTCGCCGACTTCGACAAAATCGGTCGACACTCGCCGCCGCCGGTCTCCAATCGCCGCAGCCCGCACCGCACCGCCGCAGGTAATGTTCTCCCCTTTTTACTCTTCCGTCCTAATCTCAAATCCCTAAACTTCCCTAAAAATCATGTTTCGCCCTTTCTTCAATCGGATTCTGGAGGAAGGAGTCTCATGTTGCTCCCAAAGAGAGTAGAACTGGAATGTTATGTTCTGTCTTTTTTTTTTTTTTTTGATTCTATGCCTTACATTACAGTGTTAATTTTGTCAATAGGTTTTTCTTTTTTAAGATTACAGGAATTTCAATTTGGGATTTATTTGTAATGCAAAAGGAAGTTGGGATTCTATGCTTTACAGTGTTAATATTTTTTTTCTTGAAATTCATTTGGGATTTCAACTCGAACTTATTTTTTTCTACAGAAAAAATGGCTCCTCCTCGAAGTTTGAAAAGATCATGTGGGTCGTCTACTTCTGACTCTAAATCGAATGAGGCTCCCCGTCCCGGAGGTTAGAAACTTAACTATAATCTTATTATGTGTTTGTGTGTGGCCAGTGGCCTTTTAGTTGTTGCGTGTTTATTGATGGCCAGTGGCCTTGTTGTGTGGTTGTTTACTTGTTTATGGTCAGTGGCCTTGTTGTTGTGGGCCAGTGGCCTTGTTGTGTGTTTGTTTATGGCCAGTGGCCTTGTTGTTGTGGGCGCCTTGTTGTTGTGGTTTGATGGCCAGTGGCCTTGTTGTGTGTTTGTTTATGGCCAGTGGCCTTGTTGTTGTGGGCGCCTTGTTGTTGTGGTTTGATGGCCAGTGGCCTTGTTGTGTGGTTGTTTACTTGTTTATGGCCAGTGGCCTTGTTGTTGTGGGCCAGTGGCCTTGTTGTGTGTTTGTAAATCCTGGATACGCCACTGTGGCCTGTGGCTTTGTTGATCTGTTTGTTAATTTGGTTTGTACGCATTTTGAAACAATGCTCGAAAACTATTTCAAGAAATTGAAACATTCACAACGTAATGGAGAGCCTCAAGTTCAAGAGTCTAACGTCCTAGACCATAATACCCAAAATCCAAATTCTGAAGTGCCTCAAGCTCAAGAGCCTATCATCCCCGATGCTAGTGTCCCAAATCCAAATCCTGAAACGCCTAATACCCAAGAGCCTAATATTCTAACTTCTAATGTTCAAGAAGTAGATGGTATGCGTGAACTTGTGTTTGATCCCGGGATGCGGCCTTCGATTTACAGTCTTGCTCGTAATGGAAAAGAGTTAGAGAATATTCGAAGGGCGTATTTGTTGAAGGGCCCATCTCAACCAAAGAATCATGAATTTAAGAAGACCGAAATTTCAGGAGCGTATTACAAATTCAGTGCAAAATGGTACGAAAAATTTGGTAGCTGGTTGGAATACAGTACAAGCAAAGATGCAGTATATTGCTTGCATTGTTATCTTTTCAAGCCCGATTCTCAGAAGCAAGGGGGAGGTGGAACATTTGTTACCGAAGGATTTAGAAATTGGAAGAAGATTGCACAAAAGTTGAAGGACCATGTGGGAGATGTCAATAGTTCTCATAGCAATTGTTACATTCTAGGTCGAGATTTACTGAAATCGAAGCAGCACATTGATCACACTTTAGCTAAAGTTTCTGATAGAGAAGCCAATGTTGCTCGCCTTCGTCTTATCACTTCTATTAGAGCCATTAGATACCTTTGTCGTCAGGGTTTGGCTTTTCGTGGTCATAATGAGTCAAAGAAATCGGGGAAAAGAGGAAATTTTCTTGAGCTATTGAATTCGTACGGTGAAGTCAGCGAGGATGTAAAAGAAGTGCTAGAAAAGGGTCCAGAAAACCAAAAATACATCGCACCGATGATTCAAAAAGAGATAGTCAGTGCAGCTGCCACATTGACTAGGAATGCCATTCTTGAAGAGATTGGAGATGATTTTTTTACTCTTTTAGTTGATGAGGCACGGGATATATCAATCAAATAGCAAATGGCCATTGTTTTGCGGTTTGTGAACAAAAAGGGTTGTGTCATTGAGCGATTTCTTGGACTTGTTCATGTTGAAGATACTACTGCTCAGTCACTTAAAAGAGCAATTGAATTTGTATTGGGATCAAATGGCTTGAGTATATCTAAGATTCGCGGGCAAGGTTATGATGGAGCTAGTAATATGAGGGGAGAACACAATGGCCTCAAGAGTTTGATATTAGCTGAAAACAAATCTGCTTTTTATCTGCATTGTTTTGCTCATCAATTGCAGTTGACACTTGTTGGGGTAGCAAAGAAACATGATGATCTTCGTCATTTTTTTGATACTCTAGCAAATATATCGAATCTTGTTTCTGCTTCTCCCAAACGTAGAGATCAACTTCGACAAAAGCAGTTAGAGCAAATAGTTGAAGGTATTGGAAAAGGTAAGATCAAGAAAGGGAAAGGTTTGAATCAAGAAGCAACCATCAAAAGACCGGGAGACACACGTTGGGGGTCACATTATGGTACAATCATGAGTGTCATCAATCTTTTTTCTCCTATGGGTGATGTGTTGGAATTTATTTGGAGGGAAGGTTATACTTCAGCGAATAAGACAGAGGCAAAAACTCTTCACTTTGTGATTCACCAGTTTGAATTTGTGTTTCTATTGCACTTGATGAAAGATGTTTTAGCAATCACAAACCACTTGTCAATGGCATTACAAAAGGATGATCAAAATATTGTAAATGCAATCTCTCTTGTTACGGTGTCAAGAACGCGACTAGAAGAAATGAGAGAAGACGGTTGGGAGAAATTGTTGAAGTCAACTTGTGACTTTTGTAAAGAGCACGATATTGCAATATTGGAGATGGAAGATGTGTTTGTTGTACCCGGGAGATCACGGCGTGGTGGTCATGTAATCACAAATTACCATCGGTATCGTGTTGAATTATTTAATACAGTGATTGATCATCAACTTCAAGAGTTGAATAATCGATTTGACAAGACTAATGTGGAGTTGCTTCTTTGTGTTGCCTCACTTGATCCAAAGGATTCCTTCTCTGCTTTTGATAAAAGTAGATTGATCCAATTTGCCGAATTTTATCCTTCGGACTTTACAGAAATAGAGCGTAGTGGTCTTTCAAATGAACTTGAGACATACATTATGGATGTGCGCAGCGATGTTGAATTTGCCAATGTGAAGGGGATTGGTGAACTTGGTGAGTTGATGGTTGCGAAGAAAAAGGATACTGTTTATCCTTTGGTTTATTCACTCCTCAAATTTGCTTTACTTTTGCCTGTTGCAACGGCAAGTGTTGAGAGAGTATTTTCAGGGATGAAACTCATTAAGACACCGTTACGTAATAAAATGGGAGATGCTTGGTTGAATGATTGTTTGGTGATCTACGTAGTGGATGAGATTTTTAGGAAAATTGCAAATGAAGATATTATGGAGTATTTTAAAAAGATGAAGAATAGGAAACCACTTATGTAACTTTTTTCTTATTATATTATCAAACTTTGAATTCGTTTGAAAAAAAGGCTTTATATGTGTGTTTTTTATTGTCATTTTTTAGTGTATTTTTTTTTTTTATCTTTTCTATATAATTTTTTGACCCCCCTGACTGTAAATCCTGGATACGCCACTGCGTGCTACGCACGGGTTCACTATGCTAAATGGGTGTTAGATAAATTTAGATTATATCAGAGGACTGTTAGAGTATTAATGATATATTGTAAGGGCTTGAGGGAAATGATGTTATCCGGTTCTAGAAAGCGTACATATGAAACTGAGCTTTCGAAAAGAAATATTCTTCCCTATCTTCATTCTCATCTGTTTAGTGTAGGTCAAAAATGTGTTCTTATGATTGTTGGAATTAAAAGTTTGATTTCCCGCAATGTTTTTGCAATTTTTTTCCAATTATATTTTGACTATCTTCTTTTGACTTGTCATGCTTCTACATCTCGAGACTATTGACATTCAGTAAATCACTTGCATTCCACGTCTTTATTGATATATTATAGTCATTCAAATAAGCATATGAAAGGGTGTAAGGATCCCGTCCCCCCGGAGATAACAAAGAAAAGATTTCGTTTGTTTGAAGTTGTTTTAGGGAAGAAATGCCAAACGCGGTTATCTCACAAAAACTTAACGGAGTCGCCACTTTTGTTAATTATTTAACTCAACAAAAGAAAATGTTAGAGATTCTATTAGTTCGGAGGTCAGGTTACACCTTGGGAAGAGTTTTACGTCACCCAAGCCGCCTCGGATGAGTCCGAGTCTCCCTAATATTTGTTAACAAAAGTGCATGTGTGTGTGTATTTAACGGAAAATAGTCTGTTTTAACTTTTATTTAAAGATTTAACTGAAAAGGGGTCTTTTATTAAGAAAACAGGGATCAGAGGACAAAATGAACATTTTGCCCTTTGCGCCCAGAGCAGCCGTACGGCTATAGTATGCTCTTCCTGGAATTTTTTCAGTTTGTCCAAAAACAGTCCAGTTCCAGGCAGAAACAGAGCATTCTGCTGAAACTGGACTTAAACAGTTCTGATTCCAGTTTTATTCCAACACAACAAACTTAAACAAAATCATTCCTATGCCTAATGATCATCAATTGAATCCCAAAACAAGTGTTTAGGTGTGATCAAATCAATCATTGGAGAAAATCACACAAAGGTGATGAACATGATCAAATGAGACAAAATGACCATTTGATGACTAAAGATGGAAACTTTATCATCAAGATGATATTTTATACATTATTAACCTCTTAGGGACCAAATTATTGCATAAAAATTCAATCTTTATGACCCAAAATGGGATTTCAAAGCTAAATCAAGGGGAAAGATGATAAACACTAAGGTTTTATCATCCCACATGATTATCATTGCCAAATCAAAACAAAATCAACATAAAGATTTGGACTTTCACCACAAGAGTAGATCATTAAGCCAAATACAACACTGGGACAACATTATTTGACATAAAGATTTGGTCTTTATGACCCCAAAGGGGATTTTGAAGCTAGATCAATGTTTGGATGATAAAGATTGAAACTTTATCATCCAAATGACCATTCTTGCTACCAATGAACAACATAATCAACCAAAACATGAGCCCTTTTTATTAAAATAGATCATTAATTTGTTATATGTAAGAAATTCAACAAACCATGATCATCCTTAGGTTAGAACCACTTTCACACAAAGTGTGAAGGGCACCTTGAATCATTCATGGTTTGGACCATATGTATACATAATAGTGATATATATATAGCTTGGAATGCCAATGCTTGTAATACATATATATATATTGCTTGATATGGACAAGACTTGCAAGAAATATAAATTGCTTGAGATGGACAAGACTTGCAAGAAATGTAAGAGATGAGTAAATAAACATGAACAAACAAGGAGATGAAATGAGGAGAAGGATGGGGGAGAAGGTGGCTTTACCTATGTTTGGTTAGGCCAATCTTTCTCTCTCTTTTCACTCTAAACACTTTTCTGGAGTAATTTTAGCAGAGTAACACTAACAATAATCGTTCCCCCCCCTGAAATGATCAGCAAGGGGTTCAATTTATAGGGGCTGATAGTGCCCAAAGTAGATGTACGGTTCATGCTGGCGACCTTCTGGATTTTTCTATCTTTTAATTCCAGAACAGTCCGTGTGTCCATATTTTGTCATAGTGAGGTCTTGGCCCATCAGTTTATCCCTGAATGGTGCCTATAATTCCTCTAAGTTGGTCAAATTCAGATTGGGGTACTTACAAAGGGTGAATTATTTATGTCACGTTTAATATTGCAATAACTATGTATGATCTTTGGTTTTTTTCTCAATCAATGGAGAATGTGAAAAAATAAAATAAAACATAACAAATTTATGGGAGTTTTGTTTAAAAATATCACAATAAAATTATCGGGTCACCCTAACATGTCAATTATATTGTTAATTAATCTTCCTTTTTGACCATTATAGAGGGGGGTTTGTAGCTGGTGGTGGATGCTCATGGACAACATTTTTATAATTTAATCTGCATCATGAAAACATAGAAAAATTGAAGTTAATGAACTTACAAAAATAAAAAATAAAGCATATTAACAAAATCAATCGTCCTAAAAAACACTATTATAACCGTTAAAAAGTACATAACATAACATGGCTAGTGAAGCAAGTGTTCATGTTCTTAAAAAGTACATAACATAACATGGCTTGAGTATGTGAAGAACCATATGTGTGGATTATCTTTCTGATAGAGGGAGTAACAAAAAAAAAAGGAGCGAATTTACAAATATTAGATAGACAAATTACCTTGACCTCTGGCAATCCAATCACACATGCACACTCAATGACTTCGGCTCCAACACGTTCTAGTAAATGAATACTATATTAAATTAGCTATATGCCATGAAATGGAACGATGAATCTTGCAAGCATTTCAAGATCTTTAACTAAAAGCCTTATCGCTGCGTAGAGTAACCCCCAGTAGCCACTAAATCATCAACAACTATAACACTTTCCCCTGGCTGAACAGCTCCAACATGCATCTCTAAACAATCAGTTCCATACTCAAGCACATATGTGTTGGGTTTTGATGCATCATGCGCAGCGGAATAAACAGATAAATTCAAACTCCCAAGAGCCCAGATCCGTGCATGTTGATTAAATTAAATACAAGATGAAAGAAACATACCCTTGAAGATCGAATCCATGAACATGGACTTTATGGTGTTAAAGCAAACACTCTCTATCGGTATCCATACGTCGAACGGATATCAAGAACACCTTCTTGATCTGGATTGCTAGACCCAAGCCATAATGAAGAAACGATTTCTTCATAGGAATTATTTTGCTCCATTGATTATTGAGTTATGATGATTCTAAATCTCAAAACTAATAATCCGCTCTATATTTGTGTAATTGTTTCTCAAACAACATGTTATGATTTCTAAAATCAACCATTAGGTTTCTCAAACCCGACTGCACACATATATAATAGGGTATAAACCTAATTCCTTTTGGGATCAGAATTCCTTGTCAAACAAGAGATCTGAACAAACTGTTTTCCGTTTGGACAAACCATCCGTACGGATCCTTCCAGCAGGATCCAGTTTTTCCTGTTTTCTGTGCCTTATTCAATTCGTTCTATTGTGTGTGACCCAATAGGATTATACTAAGTTGGCAACGAGTCCGAACGAGTCAGAACCCGTAAGTCATAAGCGGACTCTAGCAAGCCATTATGACTACCCAATTAGTATAACTTTGAAAGCCCAAAGTAACCTTATAGAACATATCACAATCCCTTTGTCACACGATATCATATTGGACATAAGTCATGGTCCACGTCAACTTATGTTGTCCAATGCTTTCTCGATCTCGAGTAGATTGATATGAGCAAATAACATTGAACGCTTCAATTCATTTGGGTACGACCGTACACTATTATCAATCTCACTCATCGAGTGGCCAAGCAGATATCTCTCTTGAGAGAGGGATAAATCCCATCTTGACTTATCATTCTTCCCTACAAGAATCCGATTATGCCAATCGTAGCAGCGTTTGAGTACGTCAAACATAATGTTCATCATGTGGAAGACTATGATAATCTCAGGTCTAAGGATGAATGATATAACTATTATGAGATTTAATTATGACATTTGACCATGACATAAATCTCATAACGGGTCTATCTAGTACTTGTTCTCCAACATGTACCCACAAGTTTAATCCGCATCCTATGCGCTATAATCATCATATGATTATCCATTAAACTCATGCTAGCCCTTCATAAGTGCTAGGGACAATGATTATTATAATAAACATGCAAAAGATATAATAATCAGGTTTGTTATCTCTATAACAATGAGGCTATGATATAACGCATAGGCCCTTCTCAAAGGCCTATGGCATAATATCCAACAATATGGTTCTGAGATAACCTCTTCTACAAAAATTCAAGTACCAAATTAAAAGTTATTGGGAAAAAAAAATGAGGAATCACTAACAGTGGTGGGAAAACTGAAACAGATTTGGCCAGACAGTATATGTATATGTATAGTCATTTACATACTCTTAAAAATTATAACAATGATAAAAGAAAGAAGACCTATGCATTCATAGATAAAACAAATTAAAAGTTATCTATAAAAACAAAATAAAAAAATAAGAAATATCATATCTTAATCAAAGGAATAACAATGGAAAAGAAGCATTCAAAAATAGAAAAAAAGGCTCAAATAAATAAATAAATAACTATGAATTTACTATTGAAAAACAAAAACTCAAACTAAAATCAATATTAAAAAAATACATATACAAAGTTAGAATAAATAGGAATAAAAAATCAAATCCGAATCAAAATAAAGGAAAAAAAAATGAAAAAAGACATTCACAAAAGCAATCAAAATAGATAAAAATAACAAACGAAATGTGCAAAAATACAATTTTAACCAAGAAAAGTAATATCAAGAAACATAATCAAAGAAAATTGTACATTGAAATCCGAAAATGCAAATTTAATAAAAAAAAATAAAAAAAAGAAAACATTAACAAAAGTAATCAAAAAAATTAATAAATAAAATCAAACCAAAAAAAATATATGGCAAAATCAAATAAAGAGTAAAAATAAAATCAATATCAAATCTAAAAACATAAACGAAGAAAAAATAGATAACAAAAAGTATATATACATATATATTTTTTTAAAATCAAATCTTAATCAAAACAAAAAATAATAATTAAGAACAAATTTATAATTTGTATCAAGGTGTAAATCGGCAAAAAGAAATGAGAAACAAAAGAGAAGTAAATGAAATAGAATTATAAAATCAAATTTAAAGAGAATGAAAAATAATTCAAAACGAAAGATTAGAGATGAAAAGAATGATTAGTGTTAACTTACTTGGAACTGAATTTTTCTTGGGGCTTGATTGGCAATGACATGTAAGCCAAAAATGATCATGTCTCCTAACCTATTTGTGAGAAACAAACAATTATGTAGGGGAAAAAAGAGAGATGCGTGGGATACAGAGATGGAAAGGGAGGAGGTTGTGTGAGAATTTGACAATTATGAGTATTTTACTAATATGTCTTCTTTTATGATTTTTCAACTATTAGGCTCTAATGATTCCACTTCTCAAATCCTATTAATGAAGGCTTTCTTCTATAATGAAATTTACATATTCCTATTTCTAATGAATAAGGTTTAATGACATATACTAAGTCTGATTACATGTATCATTATCATTATAATAGTTGGAATGTATTTACACCATGCATTTTTTTTTATTTTTTTTAAATGGGTTTTTTATTTCATTAAAACACCATGCATAAGTACAATGCATGTTCACATTATATTTATGACTATAATTGGTGCATATACATTTACACATTATCTTTATGTTTATAATAAGAACATATGACCAAATACTTTGTACATATGACTATACACTTTATATATTCTTAAGATACCTATACCCATAACTAAGTATGCAACCTATAGTTTGTGACTAATTAGAACCAGCCGAAAAGTTTAGTCATTAATGCCTCTAATCCAACGTGGAAGCCTTAGATGCAAGATAAGACTAATTCTTGATGAGGTGTCATTCCCATGGTGAGTTTGGCCTACTTTAATATACTATAAGTATAGTTTTTTTCGATAACCTTTCTATTTTCATCATGAGTAATTTTTATTTTAAACATTGTTTTCCTAGTACTAGAAAAAATAGAGTTTTAGAGCCTTAAAAGTGTTGAAAACTTGAAATGTCTCTTTTACTATAATTAAACTTATGGTTAAATTTGTCTGATTACTACTCCCTATGTTCTATAATGATAGTTCCATTTGACTGTATGAATATTTAAATAACATATTGTTGTCTTCATTACTACCTTAGTGTGTTTTAATTTAAAAAACCACTTTTGAAACAACTATTACTCTACAATAAATCCATCTTAAGGATAAGGTATAAGAGAAGCAACTTAGGCTGAATATTATTGAAGAATGCATTGAGTTCTATTATTCACAATTACTTGATATATATACAATTGGAATAGAAGAGACCTACTTGCTATACAAGTAATATAACCTAGGTGGAATATTTACACTAGAATAGAATTGCTATAATTAAGGAGATGATTGTGACGTATATTTATCATGCCCCCGCAAGATGGACGGTCGACAGTGTAGTCCAATCTTGGAGATGAGATCATGGAACCGAATCCGAGGAAGAGGTTTGGTGAGTACGTCTGCTAACTGGTCATCCCCACTAATATGAGTGACCCGAAGTTGATGCTGTTGAACTAATTCTCTGACAAAGTGATAATCAAGAATGTTTCATCCGGGAGTGGAACTTAGGATTTGCAGCGACATACGTGGCACCCAGATTGTCACAGAAAATTGAAGGAACTGAAGGGGTAGGAACAGCAAGCTCTCGAAGTAAATTCTGCAACCAAACGACCTCAGCAGTGGTGGCAGCAACGGCACGATACTCAGCTTCGGTGGAGGAGCGAGCAAGAGTACATTGTTTCTTGGAGCTCCAAGAGACGGGATTGCAACCTAGGTAAACAATGTAGCCAGTGGTGGAGAGAAAAGAATCCTTATCACCAGCCCAGTCAGCATCGGTGAATGCATGAAGAGTGAGAGGAGATTATTTGCAGATGAGAATACCATGAGAGGAAGTACCCTTGAGATAGCGAAGAAGACGTTTCAAAGAAAGCCAGTGATCTTCAGTGGGATTTTGAAGAAACTGGGAGAGGCGATTAACAACGAACGAAATGTTAAGACGAGTGAGAGAGAGATATTAGAGACTACCTATAAGGGCACGAAAAAGAGAAGGATTAGAGAGAGAGAAACCCGAATTTGAAAGACAGGGCTGAATAGCCATGTGTGTAGATATAGGGTTAGATTCATGCATCTTAGCCCTGGTGAGAATGTCAATAATGTATTTGTGTTGACTAAGAAAGATGCCTTGGCGATGAGGGAGAACTTCGACACCTAGAAAGTAAGATAAAGTACCAAGATCTTTAAGAGAAAAAAGGGAGGAAAAGGTGGAGATGAAGGACTCAGGAAGGGTGGAATTAGACCCAGTGACAACAATGTCATCCACATAAACAAGTAAGTAGGTGACATCTGAGCTATGATGATGAACAAAAAGTGAAGAATCAGTGACACAGTTAATAAAACCCAGAGATAAGAGATAGGTCCGGAGTTCAGTGTACCAAGCACGAGGAGCCTGTTTTAGACCGTAGAGAGCTTGGCGAAGTTTGCAAACATGAGAAGGAGAAGAAGAGCTGACAAAACCAGGGGGTTGAACCATGAATACATCTTCAGTTAAGGAACCTCGAAGGAAGGCATTATTAATGTCAAGTTGACGGAGAGACCAAGAATGGGTAGTGGCCAAGGTGAGAATAGTACGGATGGTAGTGGGTTTAACGACTGGACTGAAGGTTTTAGAGTAATCAAGACCAGGTCGTTGGTGGAATCCTTTAGCAACGAGGCGGGCTTTATGACGAGAGATAGATCCATCAGGGTTATATTTAGTTCGAAAAATCCATTTACACCTGATGGGATTTTGGGATGGGAAAGGAGGTACTAGATCCCATGTATGATTTTGTAGAAGGGAATTGTATTCTTCTTGCATGGCTGAGCGCCAAATGGGTGATTTTAGAGCTTGGGTAATAGTGGTAGGTTCGGAGACGGGATTGTCAAGAGAGGCAGAGAGATTCAGTTTCTGGATGGGTTTGGATATGTTGTTTTGAAGGCGAGTGTGAGGGCGATGAGGAGGAGAAGTTTGATGAGAGGATTCTGTGGAGGAGGTTTCTGAGGGAATAAAATCTGATTGGGTAGGAGAGGAGAGAGCGGAGGAAGTAGGTGTGGTAGGTTCGACCGGGTAAGTTGGAGGTCCGGGCGGGTGTGTAGGTGATCCGGCCGGGGTAGGTAGAGGTGTGACCGGACTGGGAATAGGCGAGGGTGGAGTATTTTATGGTGCGGGCGGGGCTTCTATGATTGTGGCAGTGGAAGGAGCTAAGATAGATAAGTTGTAGGTGCACCATTCATCAGGAGAGGGAGAGGGAGAGGGAGGGGTGGTCGTGTTTTGTGTGTTGTAGGGGAAAATATGGTCAATAAATTTGACATGTCGGGAGGTGTATATTTTGTGGGTGTTGGGGTCTAGGCAATACTAAGCACTTTGGGTGGACGAGTACCCAACAAAGACACATGGAGCGGAGCGTGGTTCAAGTTTGTGGGAAGTGTATGGTCATAACCAAGGATAGCACAGACATCCAAAGCAAAGTAGTTTGTAAGAGTGGGGGTAGGCATGCGAATTATTGTTGGGTTTCCTAGTAACATGCGCAACGGAATTAAGCATTTAAAATTTTATGAAACCGAATGCCCATAGATCCATTCATATGATTATATCAAATACATGCATAATGAAAACTAGAATACTAACCCTTGATGCCTTTGCTAACAACCTTGAATCTTTGGTGGAGACTTGAAAAACTTGATCACGAACAAAAAGCTCGAACACGAACTATTGAGGTGATAAGCTTCACCCTCTACCGGTATCCACACCTTCTAACGAATATCAAGAAACACTTGATCTTGGTTGCTAGACCAAATTGTGAAACACGCTTTCACAATTAAGAACTATATGGAATTTATGTAATGATGTTCTTGTTCTTCATCAAGGGATCTTAGAACAAGAAAAATAGTCTCTTAAACTCTTTAGAGGCTCTCACAATATTATCACAATGCTATCACAAACATATGGACTGATTAGGGCAACTAGAGGCTGTTTATATACTTTTTACACCTATTCCAAATAGGTAACAAGTGTCTAAACCCGCAAGAAAACGGACTAAGGAAAGTCCCAGCTCGGAACCGATAGATCCGCCCGGGTACACAAAGGGGTCCGGCCGGATCAAGCTTGGTCCGACTGGGTGCTTTGCCTGGTCCGCCCGGATCATCTAGAGGTCCGCCCGGGGCTTTTGCAAGGTCCGCCCGGACCCTCCTGATTTTCCAGTTTCTTCTTTTCTCCTCTAAGTTCCCAAAATCCCCCAAAGGTCCTTTCGACCCAAATTCCAATTAAGTCCTTTTAGATTCGTTCTATTTGTATGTGACCCTATAGGATTACACTAAGTTGGCAATGGGTTCAATCATAAACCCATAAGATATGATTAGGTTCTAGCAAACCGTCATACCTACCCAAATAGTGTAACTATATACAAGTTCGCATTCCTTTATAGAACATGTCACAATCCCTTTGTCCACGATGTCATTGAACACAAGTCATGGTCAAACAGTCAACTTGTATTGTTCAATACTTTCTCGATCCCGAATATGTTGATAATCGAAATGACATTGATCCAATCAATTCACTTGAGTTTGGCCAAACATTTCATCAACATCATTCCTACGAGGGGCCCAAGCTTGACATCTCTCCGAAGAGGGACAAATCCATTTAGCTTATTATTCTTCCCTACGTGAATCCGATTATGCCAACCATACCCTTTATAACTTCCTGGTTAAAGGTAGCGTTTGAATATGTCAAACATAATGTTCATCAAGTGGAAGACTATAATAACTTCATGTCTAAGGATTCAAATGACATAACTAATATGAGATCTATATATGACATCAAACATGACATAAATCTCATACTGCGGGCCATGTCCAGTACCTTGTTCCAAACAAGTACCCATAAATCTAACATGAATCCCCGTCCCTAGTACTTGTGAAGCAATAAATGATCATGGGATGATTATTTATTGCTTCACAAGTACTAGGGACGAGGATTATTATAAGTAAACATGAACAACAATAATAATCAAAACATCTCTTTATTAATATGAATAAGATGATTGCAAACAACGTTTAAATAAACGTGCCTAGGGCACCAACACTAACATTTATAAGATAGGATGCAGTGGAAAAAGCCAAGGACCAGAATTTTAACGGCATGGATGAGTGAGTGAGTAGGGAGAAGCCAGTTTCAACTATATGGCGGTGACGGCGTTCAGAGTAGCCGTTATGTTCGGGAGTATGAGGGGGTGAGGTGAGATGAGTGATGGCATGTGAGTTTAGGATGGGACGTAATCCAATATATTCCCCACCATTATCACTGAAAACTGTGATGATGGGGAGGTGAAAATGTTTTTCAACAAGAAGTTTGAAGTGAGAGAAGGCTTTAAGAGCATCACTTTTATTTTTGAGAGGGTAGAACCACATATGTTTAGAGTGGTGGTCTACAAAAATGATGTAGTATTTGAAGCCATCAAAGTAGTAAACAGGAGAAGTCCATACATCACTGTAGATAATATCAAGAGGACCGTTGGACGTAATAGAATTGTTATAAAATGGAAGTTTGTGACTTTTGTTACAGTCACAAGAATTACAATGAAAAGAACTAGAACATGGAATGTTTAAACTAAACTGATTACTAATATGCTGTAAAATAGAAAAAGAAGGATGCCCTAATCTATGATGCCAGTTGTCAATGGAGGAGAGGACCGCAGAGTGAATGACAGGAGTGGACGGAAGCCATTCAAAGACGCCATATTTATGTGGACCTTGATGAAGGATTGTGCCCGACTGAAAATCCTTCACAACAAAGGAAGAGGATAAGAAAGTGATTGAACATTTATTATCACGGCAAAATTGGGAAACATGGATAATATTTTGAGATAGAGATGGAACATAAAGAGCATTATTTAGAGAGAAGGTAGACGTAAGAGAAGAGATAGAAGTTGAACCAGTATGAGATATGTTTAGACCGGAGCCATCACCGATAATGAGCTCTTCTGTACCATTGTAGGGGGAGTGAAGAGCGAGTGTGTTGAGGTCATTGGTGGAGTGATTGGTGGCACCACTGTCTAGCAACCATCCAGGTTGAGGAGTATGATGAACCGAGGCAATGTAGGCAAATGGGTTATGATTTGAACCAGATTTGGGTGGCGGCTGAGAGAGGCTGTTGTTGGACGGGGGTGTGGGTGGTGTGGCATGGGGGTACTGCTGCCGAAAGATGGGACATTGGGTAACAAAATGGCCAAGGTTACGACGCCACTGACAACGCCCTTTGTAGTTAGGGTTAGGCCGAGTGGTAGGGTTAGAGTTAGGGTTATAGTTGGGAGTTGGTGTAGGTAGGAGACCAGATTAGTTGCGGTTAGATGAGGTACGAGATGGCAGGCGTGTGGCGACATTGACAGAGGCTGGGAAGGAGAGTTGAAGGGTGGTTTTGTGTTTGATCGAGAGTTCTCGGTTAAGGAGTTTTTCGTGTAACTCATCAAAAGATATGGGTTTTTCACGACTTTGTACGACAGTCACCACACTGTCAAAATCAGGGTCGTTTAGTTGTTCCAAGATTCGATCGACAAGGTCGTCGGATTCAATGGGTCGTCCAAGGGATGCAAGTTGGTCGGCACAAGTTTTGACCTCTTGCGTGTAGTCTGAAATAGACCGAGGACCTTTGGTGATGCTATAGAAGCGGTCCTTGATTTGCTTGAGATGACCTTTAGACGGGTTAGCATACGTTTTGGCTAGGGTTTTCCAGGAATCATAAGTGGTTGGGCATTGAGAGATAAGAGGGAATAAGGATGGAGAGAGGGTGCCGGCAAAAGCACCAAGAAGAAGTTTGTCTTGACGGAACCATGTGGAGTAGGCCGGGTTGGGGGTGGGTTCGGCAGGAGGTTCAGGGGCTTTGTCGGTATCGGCAGCGGTAGTGGTGGTAGTGGGTTGTGGCGGTGGTAGAAATTTGGGAGGGGCTGTGAGGGAGCCGTCGATGTACTGGCCAAGCGATGTAGTTTGTGGATGTGAGTTTTAGTATGTGGGATAGAGAGACAACGATCAAGGGTTTTGCCGGTTCGGCGGAGTTGGGAAGGAAGTGGGAATCAGTGGTGGCGGACATGAAGAAAGACGGGAAGGGAGAGAAAAAAGTTTAGGGTTTTTGGAATGGAGGCTCTTATACCATATAGGAGAAGCAGCTTAGGCTGAATATTATTGAAGAATGCATTGAGTTCTATTATTCACAATTACTTGATATATATACAATTGGAATAGAAGGGACCTACTTGCTTTACAAGTAATATAACCTAGGTAGAATATTTACACTAGAATAGAATTGCTATAATTAAGGAGATGATTGTGATGTATCTTTATCATAAGGTTGGTTTGAAAGTTCAATATTTTAACACACCAATTTCACAAAGAAGAGCCAAAGAGCTCTTACTCAAAGCGGCATCCGGTGTTTTTTTCAAAACAAGAGGTCAGGGATTCGAACCCCATCATTTGTGATTTCTACCAATTTGAAATGCACACTCTTGTAATATATTTAGTCCTTCATTTAATACACAACCTTTTTTTTTTTTTTTTTTTTTTAAAAAAAACACAATTTCAGAAAGAAGACTATATTGTTTAGGCAAACATAAATGGCAACTGAGATAGGGGTGGCAAAACGGGTGTCCCGGATAGAAATGGGTAAAACCCATGTTTAACCATTAAGTTAATGGGTAGATTTGGGTATTATCCATTATACCCATTAACGTTAATGGCATAAATGGATAATACCCACATTTATTCATTAGCTAACGGATATTACCCGGGTATACCCAATATCACTATTACACACATACGTCCCATTCCAATACCGCCGTTGTTGCCGCCACCGCCCCTTATTTCCCCACACCTCCACATTTATCAATTTTTTTTAATATGAGTGAAAAGATTTTTTTTTTTTGGTCGGGTGGGGGTGGGTGCTGGGGTAGTTGGGGGTGGTGGAGATGTTCATTTTTTTTTTTAATATGAGTAAAAGAAGTTTTTTTTTTTTTTTTTTTGGGTGGGGTGGGTGGGTGGGGTAGGGTGGGGGTGGGTGGGTGCTGCGGTAGTTGGGGTGGTGGAGATGTTAATTTTTTATTTTTTTTTAATATGAGTGAAAAGATTTTTTTTTTTTTTTGGTGGGGTGGGTGGGTGGGGTAGGGTGGGTGCTGGGGTAGTTGGGGGTGGTGGAGATGTTCATATTTTTTAAAAAACAAATATGAGGGAAAAGTTTTTTTTTTTTTTTTTTTAATTTTTTTTTTGGGTGGGGTAGGGTGGAGTTGGGGTGGGTGCTGGGGTAGTTGGGGGTGGTGGAGATGTTCATTTTTATTTTTATTTTAATATGAGTGAAAAAAAGTTTTTTTTTTTTTTGGTGGGGTAGGGTGGGGGTGGGGGTGGGTGCTGGGGTAGTTGGGGGTGGTGGAGATGTTCATTTTTTTTTTAAATATGAGTGAAAAGAATATATATATATTTTTTTTGGTGGGGTGGGTGGGTGGGGTAGGGTGGGGGTGGGTGCTGGGGTAGTTGGGGGTGGTGGAGATGTTCATTTTTTTTAATATGAGTGAAAATAAGTTTTTTTTTTTTTTTTTTTTTTTTTTTTTGGGTGGGGTAGGGTGGGGGTGGGTGGGTGCTGGGGTAGTTGAGGTAGTTGGGGGTGGTGGAGATGTTCATTTTTATTTTTATTTGAATATGAGTGAAAATAAGTTTTTTTTTTGGGTGGGGTGGGTGGGTGGGGTAGGGTGGGGGTGGGGTGGTGGAGATGTTCATTTTGTTTTTTTAAATATGAGTGAAAAGAAGTTTTTTTTTTTTTGGTGGGGTGGGTGGGTGGGGTTGGGGTGGGTGCTGGGGTAGTTGGGGGTGGTGGAGATGTTCATATATTTTTTTTTTTAATATGAGTGAAAAGAAGTTTTTTTTTTTTTTTTTTTTTTTGTGGGGTGGTGGGGTAGGGTGGGGGTGGGGTGGGGTAGTTGGCACTAAGTATTGGTTGGTGCAAAACATTTGGATAAACTCATTGGTTATCCGGGTAAAAACCCATTTAATCCATTAATATTGTGGGTATATATGGGTGTTTATCCATTATACCAATTACTACAATTAGGTTTAATGGATAACATCCAATAAATCGTTTTATAATGGGTTAATGGATAGACTAATGGATTGGATAAAAAATTGTCACCCCTAAACTGGGATTTATATGAGTCTAAGACCGAGGGAGTACTTCTTCTTTTTTTTTTTGTTTTTTTTTTCCAATGATTGAGGGAGTACTTTTTAAGTCTGATAGTTTTAATATATAAAATAAAATATTCAATTTTATATAATTTTTGACAAATATTTGAGACGGAGGAACCAATATTTAAAAATTTTACTGTTCTTATTTTTACTGTTGAAATTTTAAATCACTAACATTTAATGAGATTAATAAATTTGTGACAGAGTGAGTGAGATGGTTGCTATTTTATGGTCACTATTGATTGTCTTGTTAGGCTTAAAAATTGAGTCAACAATGGACTGCTATTCCACAAGACAAACAAAACATTTGTGGTCGTAAATGGGTGCTAAAATTTAATAGTCCAAGTTACTCCCTCCGTCTCCGTTTAATTGTGCACAATTATTAAGAAATCATGGCAAAAACAAAGGAAATTAATCAATCAAAAGTAGAGATTGGAGAATAGTTTCGCGTAAAACAATTTCCGGAAAATGATTTCCCGTAAAATGTTTTCCGGAAAATGAAAATGTTTTCCGGAAAATGACATAAACATATTTTTGGTTGTTTGGTAAATCTAAGGAAAATGTTTTTCGGAAATATGAAAATAATAATAATTTAATATGAGGAAAAGAATAATTATGAGAAAAAATTGAATGTGGGTGGAGATTTTGGGTTGGGGTGGGATGGGTGGTTGTGGGGGGGTGGGGTGGGGTGGGGGGTAGGGGTGGGTGGGGTAGGTGGGGATGGGGAGGTGTTCAAAAATAATTTTAATATGAGTTATTTTTTTAATTTTTTTTTGGGGGGGGGGGGAGTGGGTGGGTGTGGGTGGTGGGGGTAGTAGGGTAGTTGGGGGGTGGAGGTGTTCTTTTTTTTTTTTTTAATGAGTGAAAAGAAGTTTTTTTTTTTTTTTTTTTTTTTTTTTTTTTTTTGTGGGGTGGGGGGTGGGTGGGGTGCTGGGGTAGTTGGGGCTGGTGGAGATGTTTATTTTTTTTAATATGAGTGAAAGAAGTTTTTTTTTTGGTGGGGTGGGGTGGTGGGGTAGGTGGGGTGGGGTGGGTGGTGGGGTAGTTGGGGGTGGTGGAGATGTTCATTTTTTTTAATATGAGTGAAAAGATTTTTTTTTTTTTGGTGGGGTGGGTGGGTGGGTGGGGTGGGTGCTGGGGTAGTTGGGGGGTGGTGGAGATGTTCAATTTTTTTTTTTTTAATGAGTGAAAAGAATTTTTTTTTGGTGGGGTGGTGGGGTAGGGTGGGGGTGGGGTGGGTGCTGGGGTAGTGGGGGTGGTGGAGATATTCATTTTTTTTTAATATGAGTGAAAAGTTTTTTTTTTTTTTTTTTGGTGGGGTGGGGGGTAGGGTGGGGTAGGGTGGGGGTGGGTGCTGGGGTGGTGGTGGATAGGATGGATGAAGAGGGTGGTGTTAGAGGTGTAGTGGGTAGGGTGGGGTTTTATGGAGAGTTGGGTGTGAGTGAGAGAGTTAACATTTTTCGGAAAATGATTTACTTAGTAAAAATAAAAATCCGTAGTCATTTTACTTAGAAAAGAGGGAAAACCATTTTCCGGAAAATATTTTCCTCATTTTCCGGTGCGTAACAAACACCGGAAAATGGGGAAAACATTTTCCGGAAGTTATTTTACGCGAAACAAACGGAGCCTAAATGTCCAAAACACTACTTATGAAGCAAGTGGGTGAAAGTAAATTATGTAATTAATGGTTTTTGTGTAATTAAATGAACTTTTGAGGGCAAGATTCTCTAAAGCACTATTCATTCTTTTTCATTTATTTATGGAATAAAGCAATTAAGAACATTAAACTAGGACAGACAAAAAAGGATAGGGACAGACAAAAAAGGATAGTAAGAACCTTAAACTGAGGCGGAGAGAGTAGTTAATAAAACTATAAAAAACAAAAAAACGTAGATCTGTTTTGGGCCTATTTTATCGAAGCAGCCAGGTTCGTTGTACTATTATTTTAGGTGTAACCAAATAAATTAACTAAAAATATATAAAATTAACGTTATTGGTTTTGCTAATTACAATTTGCCGACTTTCTTTTCAATCCAAATCACACTGAAAGTTAAGTTCAGGGGTATATATTTTCCGACCATTTTGACTAAATGTATTATAGAATGATATCACAATATACTGCCTCCGGGTCAGTTATAAGCAAAACATAATTAATTTAATTTCATACAAATTTAAAATATTAATCAAATGTCTTGATTATATAAAAGAATGTATTAAAATTATTAATATATTTTCGTACCAATAAATATAAATTATTTTATAAAATTATTAATTAATTTAAAAAATTTAATAAAAAAATTTAAAAACAGCTGTACATTTAATGAATTTAAGACTGAAATTATTCACCGACAAGAAAAAAAAAATCCGAAACTTTTAGTTGGACCTCTTAGTGGATCTGAAAACACTGAATGTTTTAAATTTCGCTAATTGGGCTTCTTTATGGCCAACTGTTTGAACTTGTAAATGTTTTAATTTGGGCTATTTTGAGCCCATTTATAAATAGTTAGGCTATAGCTTACAAGAGATGAGTGGTTATAGAGGAAATGCAAAATGAGCATCAATCATCCCCACATTTAAGGATCCTACCCATTAATTAGGGTGGCTGTTGGTGAAGGTTAAATATAAAGTCATAAAAAAGTGCACAAAAGGGCTTACAAAATGATCTGTCAAATTTTATGGTGTTTTTAATTAGAGTGTGTCGGGTCCTTAATCGATGCAACCAGGGCCGGTCCTGTAAAATATGTGCCCTAGGCCATTTTTTTTTTTTTAGGGCTTTTCAATAATTAATAAAAACGGATCTTGCAATTTCGCCTATTGATTCAATCTCAAACCAACATCGTATAGTATATATCAACGAAAACTAAACCCTAAGTTCAATTCTTATTTTTCATAAAACAAAAATTAATTCTAGAATTTTGCAATAGGGTTTACAATAATCTCAAACTATAACAATTCAACACGTCAAATAATTCTAAAACTTCCCACTAAATCAGAAAATAAAATATAAAATTTATATCAAGATTAAAGGGATAAAGTTTTAA
The DNA here is from genome assembly GCA_026119855.1 of Campanula takesimana. Taxonomy (NCBI): domain Eukaryota; kingdom Viridiplantae; phylum Streptophyta; class Magnoliopsida; order Asterales; family Campanulaceae; genus Campanula; species Campanula takesimana. Next base: position 30,276 of record JAOWBW010002190.1, on the reverse strand, counting down.
AAAGTTGATTTGATTTTCATGATAAAAAGAAGAAGAATTAGAACTTGCGTACCGTAAGTTCATAAATCGAGAGTTGCGGCCGGAGGTAGTGCCGTGGTGGTGATGCACTGGTGCTTGAATGCGGCGGCGAATTCGTTCTTCTCTCTCACGCGGTTCCGTCGTCGACTCGTTCTGTCTCTGTTTAACTTTTTTTTTTTAAACTTCCGTTCCTTCTGGCTGTATTATTATTTTTTTTTTTTTTTTTATAAAGGTTTTGCCGTGTGTTGTATTGATATGGGCTATCAGATTCAGGGCTATGGATTGGTATTAGGATTTGGTTGTGTTATGTAGGCTTAAGTGTGATTGTTTTTATTTTGAAAGTTGGGCCTAAGTGTGAGTGATACATTAAAACTAGACTTTTTTATATAGAAGGAGTACAAAATTTGGAGGCCTAAAAAAATGCCATTTTTTGGTGGCCCAAGGCCAAGGCCTCACAGCTCTTGCATCATGGCCGGTCCTGGATGCAACTAATAAAAATACGCCACCTCACTTTGTATCCATGATTTGTAAACTTCTTTTGTGCCCCTAGCATAGCCCGTTGGTGAATTGCTCGAGTTAGATTTGATTTTTGCAACTTTAATGAGTTTGAGTATTGACTTGACTTGAGCTTAAAAGGAATTCAAAACACGTTTTTGTTATCGATTTTACCGTGTTCAATTCATTTATTCGATAAATTTTGTTTGGGCTCGACTTAACTAGTTCATTAAAAACTTGAATTCATATTTTGTTTGCGACCTCTCATTGGTAAGAACTCAAATTTCTTTTTGATAAATTTTGTTTGAGCTCGACTTAACTAGTTCATTAAAAACTCGAATTCATATTTAGTTTGCGACCTCTAATCGGTAAGAACTCAAATTTCTTTTTGACAGATAGCCATTGGCTCAAACTCGAGATCAACTCGGGATTGTTAAGAACTCTGCTTTTTTTTTTTTTTTGGTTTTATAAATATAACTCATATAACTCGAGATCAACGTCTAGTTCGGCTGGCAATGTGAAATAACTATCTCACATCTCACATCGAGAATTATTAGGCCTTGTCAATTGTCATCACTCTATAAAGATTATGGACTACTTCTCTCATAACCAATTAGTTTTAGTTTTGAGATGTAACCTCAGACTTTATCATGATATCAGAACTGACCCTTTATACGTGTGAGCCCAAAGTTTGGCTCACGCCCAAATTTATATCAACGCGTAAAGCTCAAATTTGAGTGTGGGATGGGTGGGGGGATTGCGAAGCAACTATACCACATCAGGTATTAAAGGCTTTGCCCTCAATATATAAAGATTGTGGGCTACTCTTCTCATAACCAACTGTTTTTGAGATAAAATCTCAGACTTTATCAAACAACTGCCAAATTTTCAAAAAAAATATATGAAAAGGCTTAAGATTAGTACATATAAGACTCAAGTTTATTATATAACTACTCGAGTTGCTCGTGAACCGCTCACGAACAACCCAAAACTAAATTAAACTCGAGCTTAGATAACCAACTCGAACTCGAAAAATAAAACGAGATCGAGCTTGAACATACAAAACTCCGCACGGCTCGAGTACTCTTTTACAACTCTAGCCTAATAGTATACTAACACTTAAATAAATAATTCTTCTGTTCCTAAATATGGTCTTTTTAAAAATTTCAATTTGTTCCAAATAGTAAGTCATTTTACTTATTTACCCAATTGGTTATGAGATTGTGGGCTACTCTTCTCATAACCAATAACAATTTTTATAAATTTGAACGCAATTTTTTTATTCTTCTCTGAACAAATGAGTGCATGTTTCTTGGAGTTTTGATATCTGTTTTTTTCATGTCATATACTACTACTATACTGCAACATAATTTAAAGATTCATGACCTTTATTCCACTGGTATAGTATATATTATACTCTTTCTGTCTCATGACGATATTCTCACATTTTTCGCCATTACTAAAAATGAACTTTCAACGATAATTATAAGTTGATTTATTTATATTAGTGAAAATCTAAAAACTTGTAATTGATACATCATCAACAATACTATAATAACAAGTTTTAGATTTTCAATAAGATTATTAAATCAACCCATAATTATTGCTCAAAGTTCAAACGTAATAACGATAAAAAAAAATAATAAGAAGATTGTTATGGGACGGAGAGAGTACTACGTGTGAAAGAAAAAAAAAAGACAAGAATTAGCGTAATGAGTTCATATGGACTGAAATGAAAACAAAAACTCAGAATTGTTTACTTATTGATAATATTAATAATAAGGCTCTTGGAACATGGAAGCTAACACTAACCTGAAATGCAAATTAATTAGCAACGTCCACGAAGAACGGCGGGGATTCTGCTTCTTGCTTCCGACGATGGAGATCTAGTGTTCAATCAGGCTTGCTGAGCTTACGTCTTTTAAGTGCTTGCAGTTAAAAAAAAAAAAAAAAACAGAGACTAATTTTTCGGGACGGAAATAATAATATTGAATAGAATGATAATGCATACTACAAAACAAGGTCTTGCTTCAAACCCAGTGTAAGGTAGCAGCACCTGTTTCGTGTAATTTTGTTCACCTGAGAATGAGATGGAAATGGACGTGGTGACAATATTGGACTATACTATGTGAAAATGGGGAAATGTCTATGTAGGTTTCAAGATCTAGATAGATATGATTATTTGATGGTAGATATTTTCTAAGTAGGAAAACACGCACAACCAACCATTTTGTACTTGAGAAAGTTTTATTGAAAACATATTTTACACTAACTAACAGATGAAAAACGAGTTTTTCGTAATTGTTTTCGTTAATATTAATTATCATGTGCCTCTTCTAATATTAGAAAGTGTTTGTTGTATTATAACACTTATAAATATTCAAAAAACACTTTTATACATATAAACAAACACTTTTAGTGGTAGTGTGAAGATTATCGATGGTAGTATTAACAGTTGTCCGCCCTGGTGTTAAAAAGTCTCTGTTGTAGTATTGAAAAATGTCTCTTAGAATGTTAAAAAGTGTCAGGTGAGTTTTTATGAGTTCTAAAACAAGTACATCCATAGTGTTAAAAAGTGTCTGTTGTGATATTGAAAAATGTCTCATATAGTGTCAAAAAGTGACTGGTGACTTTTTGTATGTTCCGGTTATTTACAAAAATGTCACCGCACCTTGTAACATCGTTCTTTTTATTTACAAAAATGTCACTCTGATATTTGAATACACGTTTTATACTAATACAAGTGTAAAACACGTTTTTTGGGTGATTTTTCAGTTTGTTTTTTATCGGTACACATTTATACCCATATGTTCTGGAAAAATAGTCAACACAAGTAAAGTTTGATCAAACATTAGTGTCAATCTACTTATTAATTTTAGTAAAATTTTAAAAATTATTATTAATAAAACAATTAACTAACCGATGTAATATTAACTAACGGCATGCGGTATGAACAAAATTTGCCCCATACCTGTCTATCGGCCTTCTTTTTTGTTGAAGCCCCATATATCCTACATCAACTTGGAGAGTAAAATTGATGAACTATATAGATTGGCTAACCTCACCCCTTAACAAGGCCTTTTAAGGGAATGAGGACCCAATTCTAATATGGTATCAGAGCCGGCCCAAGTTGATGTTGCTTGAGTTAACCCTCTAATATTTTTATAGTCACTCCTACAGTCCTGCGTAAACAATACTACAATATCCGTTTTATACAAATTTGTATTTGTATCGTGCACTCGGTCGGACCATAAGATAATATTCCGACGGTCCTAAATTTAAGTTTTTACAAAATGTGTGAGTTCATTTAAAAAAAAAAAAATGTATGAGTTATGACAGTTGCAAGTAGGACTGGGGCCAAAAAGACAGGTGGATAATTAAAGGTCAATTCCAATCGTCCTGGAGCCTATTAAATAGTACTCCGTACTTAATTTGTTCAGTTCAATTAATTGTACCGACCTCAAAACTTTATACATAAGCACGTGAAGAAACTATGCTTTATCATAAAAAAAAAATGCCTGTCAATATAATTGTCGTACTTGACTTTTTGTGATTTTATTGTAATTAACTACTTGGTTAATATTTTTTTCAAGTTTGTTATTTAAGAAAATATTTTTTTCTAAAAGTAATATTTTGAAAACAAAAAACCCCAAATTTGATAGATGCTGTCACAAAAAATTTACAAAAGGAAACCGCTCGCTATAACATTGTCATGAGCTAGCAGCAAAAACAGTTATATATTCCATTCATTTTATAACCCTAACTTTCAATTTCAATTTCTAACTTGACTTTTATGCCTAAAATTCGATTCTATAATGCTTAATTGTAGTTTAAATTTGATCATACATTGTTGTAATTGTGTTTGATTGCTTTATTTGGGGTTTATTGTTCGAATTGTGTACGAATTGGTGGTTAAAAAATCTGAAACTGTCGGCGTTGATTTCGTGTGGTTTTACACGAGTTGTTCTTGTGGGTTTCGTATGCCTTTACACGAGATAGTTCCATGTAACTCGTATGAACTTTACACGAGATGGTTTTCAACATTTCGTGTATAGGCATACGAAATGGTTCTCAACATTTCGTGTGTAAGCACACGAAATGTAAACTGTTACTGAAAAAATAATAATTGTAGATTGATGATTTATTGCAGCTGCACATGTCAGATAATGATTACCCAGTTTGTATGAAATTTGTTTGTTTGGATGTTTGGATGTATGAATTATGCAACAGCCTTGTTAAAAACTGTTTATTTCGTGTCAAATTAGGTGAAATGCATCGTGTTATTTCTTGTAAAAGTTGGTGAAATGCATGTGTTATGTTTCGTGTAAACTTGGGTGAAACTCAACGCATTATTTCGTGTAAAATCAGGCGAAACTAACAACTTCTACCTTTGCCATATTTCGTGTAAAAGTGTGCGAAATAAACCTATTATTTCGTCCACGTTTACACGAAACGCGCGTATCCGGGTAAGGGTATTTTAGGCATTCTTGTGTCTTGTACACAATGGTGCCTTGCAAATAGAATTCGCCCTATTAGCTTAGTGTAAAGAGTTTATGTATTCCATTTTTATTGAAGGTGTTCATCTGAGAAATGGAAATAATTAGAATGATTTGAAATTTCATAATGTAAATGTGGTAGTGGAATTTTACTATAGAGAAAGAGTGTTACTAATTTGATTTTCACCTGGCATGAACATAGGTTAGTTGGGGTTTAGGGATGCGCCGCCGAGTTTTTAATTAAATTTGTTTTGTCATGTGAAGAAACTGGTGAGATTAATTAATTAAATATATGATGGAGAATAATCACCATGCAATGCACCTTCGTTTGAAAGAAGATAGACATGGTTCATGCATGCAAAACAATGCCCAGTTTCAAAACCTAAATATCTACTCCCTCTGTCTCAGAAAAGATAGTCACATTTTTTTTCGTTGTTACTACGAAAGAACTTTAAGCAATAATTAAAGCTACTTTTAATTATTTAATGAAAATGTAAAATTATTATTGATACACCATTATAAATACTATCAATATCAATTTTTAGATTCACATTAAGATAATTAAAAGTAGCCTTAATTAATTATTGCTCAAAGTTCATTCGTAATAACAATGAAAAAAGTGAGACTATTTTTCCAGGACAGAGGGAGTATAAATTATTTAATGAAATCTTGACTATGGCCAGTGGTGAGTCTAAGGCAAGCCGTAGGGGGTCAATCGACCCAGTTAAATTTTAGAATGTGTCAATTTTAGTGCTTTCAAAATTTTAGAAAATGAAATTTTACTAGTAAAAATAATGGATTTAAACATTTTGACCCCCTTAATTTTGACTTAACCCCTTAATAGCTAATATCAATTCAAAATCACCCAATCCGTTCGTCACGTGCCAAGCACATGCTACATAACTGACTTTTCTAACGAAATCCGTCCAAAAGGCCCTATAACTGGGGAAAATGAATTACCCTAAGGTTGAAATTGATGAAAAAAGACAGTCAGAGCTCGATTGGAAGGGTGGTAATATTAAGGATATTATAATCCTTCTTTAATTACAATTGTATTTATTATATTATTTGCTTTCTTATTAGGATTATTATTGTATAATTTCATTTTCCTTATGTAATTTATAATAGTCTAGAATAGCTTGGTACTCCACCCTCTTGTATAAATACCCTACTCATATGATCAATAATACTTGAGTCATTCATATTATTTCATCTCTCTTCCATTTATGTTTGACTTCGTCTATTCTCCTAAAATCCTACTCCCTCTGTCGCGCCCCGACCCGTGGTCCTACTTGGCCCCACGCCCGGGACACGCGAGGAAGACGTCGTAAAGCAACTCTAAGAATTTTTTTTCGAAATATATTTTCTTAAAAAGGTTCACACAACCAAACGTTACCAAAACATGACTTTAAGTCACAAAACCAACTTTCTCAAATGAGTACTTAGCCACCTGGCTATAACAAACTTTACTTAAAAATTTACAAACCCGAACACCTACTAAAAGAGATGATACAATTAACTGAGTCACGGTTACACTACCCTAAAGGTATTACATTTACATAATGTATCCTTTATACACATCACTTCCCAAAAGTCTTACCAAATATCTCTTTACCAACGTCCTCCCTGTGCGGTGACCTATTCCCTGGACTCCTTCTTATCTAAAACAGTAAACAAATAAGGGGTGAGAATAAATCTCAGTAAGTTACTAAAATGCAACTACATTACATGTTAGTATGATGATCATAAAGAAACAATATTAACAATTAAGCGTATAACACATAGCACATAACATGAGAGGCTCCCTATCGCCAACCGTCCCATACCGGTTGGAAATAACGACCAACTCATCATGCAACACATAAAACGGAAATAAACACTCATACGTGGATACTGAGCCAAGGTTCTCAAACCAAACAATAGCCATCTGAGAGGCATCAACTGAGCAGCATCGAAGAGCTGAAACGGGTTCCGGAACCAAACAACAACAACAACAACGGGGGGAAAATGACACAAAGTCATAACCCAAAGTGCCCAACCTTTGGCCTAAGGGAGGGGGTTAAAAATGGGAAACCAATGATAGGAGCCTTATAATGTACTTGGCTCGGAGACCATTATAATCCCTATCACTGCCCAACACACACAAAAGTACCAGCTGGACTTTAGACACAACCGAAGCAAAGAAAACTTGCTTTAACAACAAACGGGGTATGATTCCAAAGTAGGGAACCACACAAGCTCATATTAGAGAAGTAAACACGTTTTCATAATAGTATGCACCATATTGACATTAAGTCATCACACAATCCATCCAAACAATCACATTAATTCAAACTTGATCACAAAAGACCAACTCTACCATAATGAACCATGGATACTCATCTTGGTACTAATCACCTACTGGATTTACGTACTATAAAAATCAAAACCCCACTCAATAACCAACCCATCGTGTAGTACTCGAGAAGAGCTTTCCAACGATAGTTTACACGACTAAAACGGAGTCCGGATGAAGAAGTTATGACTTCCGGAAGATTTTACGTAAAAATACACAAATTCAGAATTTGGGCTCTTACACGACTCGTGTACCACTACACGACTCGTGTAACAACTTCTACACAAGTCGTGTAACAGTACACGACTCGTGTAAGAAAACACTCCTTCAGAATCTCCCCTTACACGACTCGTGTACCCCTACACGAGTCGTGTAATCAGCCCAGAAATCTCATTTTGGCTGAAAACAAAATACTCCCTTCATCTCACCAACCCAAAACACTAACCTTATCAACCCTCAACATTTTCAACCTTACAAAGGCTACAAATTCAGCCCAAACACCATACAAACACCAACTTCTATACCCTTCCTAATACTAACAAGCTATGTACAAGTTTTTACTATTCCCTCTGTTTCACAAGTATCATTATAATTTTTAATATACTAATATACCCACTTTAGGATACTTTCACTTCTTTCCCCGTCCCATAAATAATAGTATAATTTTATAATACATTTATTTAACATTTAACTAAAGATATTATTTTACCGTCCCACGAGTAGGAGTATAATATATAAAGCATATCTAAGATTGCATCCTCTCATACTCCCCTAAAACCAAAACTACTATACCATATACCCATTTCCCACAAATAACAAGTATAATAAAAGTTATTACTATTCCCTCCGTCCCAAAATTACAAGTATATAAAAGTATACCCAAAACATTATTTTATAACATATAAAGCATATATAGCATACTTATGACCATTTTAACATTTAAAAGGGGGGATTAGTAACTTACCTATTTTTCGGAAATGAGTCAAGAAAAATATATTGTTCGGTAGATATGATCTATTCAACTCCCTGAACATTTATATATAATTAGATTTGAAAATGGAGTAGTAAATTAAAATAGGGAAAATTAACAAAACAAATCTTACCTTTTTTCTTCTATACAACAATGGAGATCTTCAATAACACAATTTGGGAAAGTTATTTAGGGAGAGAAGACAAGGTCGACTGATAAGGGGGGGGGGGAGGGAAGTCATGTAAAATTGTTATCCCCATTTTCCCCTAAAGCCCACCTTAGTTACTAAATTCATTTAAGCCCTTTAACCACCAAATTCCACAAATACCCCCATAAGTTCCCACTAACACTCTTAACTTCCCCAAATAAACTTTACTACTATCATTTTAACTAACACAAATAACCATATAAAATGTGCAATTCATATAATATGATGCAACACATAAAATGCACATATAATTTTAAATTTAAAATTCTCAAAATATAAAATAATTGTAAAATAAATAAAACTGATTTTGGGGTCGTTACAATCACTCCCCCTTAAAGAAAATTCGACCCGAATTTTAGGATTGCTTACCTCCATTCTCAAACAACCAAGATACTTCCTTTCATTTCAATCCCGAAACTTCATACTGAGTTCAATATCCTCTAAAACTTTAGACATATCAGAGAAGAATCATCAACACAATTGCGTGGCATCAACACATGGAACTCATTATCAACCTCGTCGAGAGAAGGAAGTAACACCAGACGATAAACTCAACCTCTAGCTCTTTCCAAAATCTCAAAAGAACTGACATATTAAACAATTCCACGAGAAGTAAAGGCATATCCCTCGAATTCTTAGAATCAACTAAACAAGTTCTCAAGAATCTGAATGGTTATTTCTAACTGACCATCTGACTGAGGGTGAAAGTCATACTAAGTCTCAATTCCGAACCCCAGGTCTTCTGAAATGCTTGCCCAAATCAAGATGTAAATAAGGAACCCATATCTATTACCATGCTCGTAGACATCCCATGAAATCGAACTATCTTCTGAACAAATAACTGATAACTGATAATTTACTTCCAGATTATTCACAACTCAAGGACTTAGTTGAATACTTAGAATTCCTCGCATCAAACAATTAAAGATAACTCCTCGAATTTATCTCAATACTCTACTTCTACTTGAATTCATAATTAAATTGGTCTTGTGTATCCCTTCAAGTATCTATAGTTGAACTCCGTTATACATGTTTAATTCCACTAAGTGTTGACTACATACTCTGCTATAGAAGTTAAAATTCCATCACTAGCCACGAACAAAATCTTATTGTCTGTCATTATTCATTCCACGAGTAATTTTTGATAGTTGATATTATTCAAAAGAGTAGAAATTTAAAGCTTTCACAATCGCAAAGTCACACCATGTCTCAACTCACGAAGACTCAAAAGTGTTAATTCCTCTAACATTCCCCATTTAGTTTTATCACCCATGAACTATAAGTCAATGAATCCTCTAACACAATACCTTTCCCGATGATATAATATGGTAAACACTTCAAATCTAACTCCATCAAAGTCATTCACTAATGCAATGGATGTATAATCGCAATAAATCTCAATTTATGGGTAGGATAATTTTGTTGATAAGGAATCAATCTTCTCAAAGCACACATTGTTACCATACCATCCTGAAGCAATGAACATCTCAATCACTCTTTAAGGCATCTCTATGAATAATGAATTTATCAAATCCACTATAAGGGTAAGCTTGACATATCCACTAGAAATTAGTAACACTAATCATATCCTCTAGATAACTGTAGTACTAGTTAAATCCATTAAGCAATATCAATACTGAAGTTGTCATCAACTCTCGATTCATCAATTAACACTCGCAACAATTAAACTCGTTCACTCTTACCAATCCATCGAGATAGTGCATCTTTCTGTGCTATGTAGTTAACAGTGTAGCTACCTTAGAAATCCATCAATAAATCCTCAACCCTATGCCTGAGTTGAAACTTTCCTCAAAATAATATATCCTCTAACATGAAGACATTCTGCCCTGATTTTACAACTGCTACCGCTCTCAAAGAAATCAGACTAGGATTACTTATACAATTCAACGTATCCAACAATACCACTGAAGCAGGTGAGAATTCAAACTATATAACCACCATTCATGATGTCCATACCCGATATAAAAGCCATCTTTGAAATATACTCAATTAAAATTCTCAACAAATGATAATCACTTCAAATCAACCACTAAACAATTACTGATCTCTGATGTTGCTCAAACATAGCACCCAACCACTCAAGATCACCCAAGGTTCTCCTCAAGAACAAGTACCACTCAAGGGAAATAAATTTAAAATCTCACAAGGAAAAGATATCTTTCAATTTAAATGCAAATTTTTCACTACTAACTCCATAAACCAACTACCAGGCACAAGCTTGCAACAACAATTTACAAATTTCTTAATGCCTAAATAGCATGAAAGCTAAACACATATATATACCATGCTTAACTAAAACACACTAGCATATAAAATTCCACCACCATAACATCAAAATCTCGTGATGACAACATCACTAAACCGGCAAATAAAACATGCCCATGAATACGCACATCACAAGTATACGACACTTTATCGGTCGTCTAACACTCCCCCTTAGGAAGACACATCTAACACATAAGGTAAAGACTTAGAAGACACATGCAATCAAGAAGCACAATGCACAAACACACAAGTATGCGAAGAGCCAGGGTCTATAAGTGTGTGTGCTCTCAAACTAGACATAGAAATTATACCTCCTGTCACATTAGAAGAATCTGAAATCTGTTGTTGATTGATGGAAGAAACACGATCTTGCACCTTAACCTTTCCTGAAGCATCCCTCTTTTGGCCCCGAGATGACCCAGCTGCACTTCCCGATAACTGATTCTTAAATCTAAAGCAACTTTTCTGAAAGTGACCTAACTGACCACAACTCAAACATTTGCCTTGCTTTTTCCAACATTTTTCTTCTAAATGTCCCATCCTTTGACAGTAGTTACATACTCGTTTACTTCGGGTTCCTCTATTATGCGGCCCTTGAAAAGATGCTCTCGCCTGCGAAGGTGTTCCTTGATATTCTCTACTATCTCCACGCTGGGGTTGCGGTTTTACCTGTTCTCCTCGTTTTGTCACATCTGAGGTTTCAATCTTGGTTTTATGCTCCTCTATATCGTCAATGATTTTCATGACAGCTACAAACATACCTTGGAACAGTGCTCGAACCTCTTCTCTAGCGTTACCCGACCCTGAAGGCCCTGACTGATTCCCTTCGGTGCCAACCATTTTCAATAAGTACCTGCATAAAACTCTCAACGTTACTTACCCTATACACAACTACCCTCCTAGGTCATTTAGTCATTCTAGACCATCTACAACCTAGCTCTGATACCAACTGTCGCGCCCCGACCCGTGGTCCTACTTGGCCCCACGCCCGGGACACGCGAGGAAGACGTCGTAAAGCAACTCTAAGAATTTTTTTTCGAAATATATTTTCTTAAAAAGGTTCACACAACCAAACGTTACCAAAACATGACTTTAAGTCACAAAACCAACTTTCTCAAATGAGTACTTAGCCACCTGGCTATAACAAACTTTACTTAAAAATTTACAAACCCGAACACCTACTAAAAGAGATGATACAATTAACTGAGTCACGGTTACACTACCCTAAAGGTATTACATTTACATAATGTATCCTTTATACACATCACTTCCCAAAAGTCTTACCAAATATCTCTTTACCAACGTCCTCCCTGTGCGGTGACCTATTCCCTGGACTCCTTCTTATCTAAAACAGTAAACAAATAAGGGGTGAGAATAAATCTCAGTAAGTTACTAAAATGCAACTACATTACATGCTAGTATGATGATCATAAAGAAACAATATTAACAATTAAGCGTATAACACATAGCACATAACATGAGAGGCTCCCTATCGCCAACCGTCCCATACCGGTTGGAAATAACGACCAACTCATCATGCAACACATAAAACGGAAATAAACACTCATACGTGGATACTGAGCCAAGGTTCTCAAACCAAACAATAGCCATCTGAGAGGCATCAACTGAGCAGCATCGAAGAGCTGAAACGGGTTCCGGAACCAAACAACAACAACAACAACGGGGGGAAAATGACACAAAGTCATAACCCAAAGTGCCCAACCTTTGGCCTAAGGGAGGGGGTTAAAAATGGGAAACCAATGATAGGAGCCTTATAATGTACTTGGCTCGGAGACCATTATAATCCCTATCACTGCCCAACACACACAAAAGTACCAGCTGGACTTTAGACACAACCGAAGCAAAGAAAACTTGCTTTAACAACAAACGGGGTATGATTCCAAAGTAGGGAACCACACAAGCTCATATTAGAGAAGTAAACACGTTTTCATAATAGTATGCACCATATTGACATTAAGTCATCACACAATCCATCCAAACAATCACATTAATTCAAACTTGATCACAAAAGACCAACTCTACCATAATGAACCATGGATACTCATCTTGGTACTAATCACCTACTGGATTTACGTACTATAAAAATCAAAACCCCACTCAATAACCAACCCATCGTGTAGTACTCGAGAAGAGCTTTCCAACGATAGTTTACACGACTAAAACGGAGTCCGGATGAAGAAGTTATGACTTCCGGAAGATTTTACGTAAAAATACACAAATTCAGAATTTGGGCTCTTACACGACTCGTGTACCACTACACGACTCGTGTAACAACTTCTACACAAGTCGTGTAACAGTACACGACTCGTGTAAGAAAACACTCCTTCAGAATCTCCCCTTACACGACTCGTGTACCCCTACACGAGTCGTGTAATCAGCCCAGAAATCTCATTTTGGCTGAAAACAAAATACTCCCTTCATCTCACCAACCCAAAACACTAACCTTATCAACCCTCAACATTTTCAACCCTTACAAAGGCTACAAATTCAGCCCAAACACCATACAAACACCAACTTCTATACCCTTCCTAATACTAACAAGCTATGTACAAGTTTTTACTATTCCCTCTGTTTCACAAGTATCATTATAATTTTTAATATACTAATATACCCACTTTAGGATACTTTCACTTCTTTCCCCGTCCCATAAATAATAGTATAATTTTATAATACATTTATTTAACATTTAACTAAAGATATTATTTTACCGTCCCACGAGTAGGAGTATAATATATAAAGCATATCTAAGATTGCATCCTCTCATACTCCCCTAAAACCAAAACTACTATACCATATACCCATTTCCCACAAATAACAAGTATAATAAAAGTTATTACTACTCCCTCCGTCCCAAAATTACAAGTATATAAAAGTATACCCAAAACATTATTTTATAACATATAAAGCATATATAGCATACTTATGACCATTTTAACATTTAAAAGGGGGGATTAGTAACTTACCTATTTTTCGGAAATGAGTCAAGAAAAATATATTGTTCGGTAGATATGATCTATTCAACTCCCTGAACATTTATATATAATTAGATTTGAAAATGGAGTAGTAAATTAAAATAGGGAAAATTAACAAAACAAATCTTACCTTTTTCTTCTATACAACAATGGAGATCTTCAATAACACAATTTGGGAAAGTTATTTAGGGAGAGAAGACAAGGTCGACTGATAAGGGGGGGGGGGGGGGAAAGTCATGTAAAATTGTTATCCCCATTTTCCCCTAAAGCCCACCTTAGTTACTAAATTCATTTAAGCCCTTTAACCACCAAATTCCACAAATACCCCCATAAGTTCCCACTAACACTCTTAACTTCCCCAAATAAACTTTACTACTATCATTTTAACTAACACAAATAACCATATAAAATGTGCAATTCATATAATATGATGCAACACATAAAATGCACATATAATTTTAAATTTAAAATTCTCAAAATATAAAATAATTGTAAAATAAATAAAACTGATTTTGGGGTCGTTACACCCTCCGTCCCGGCCGACTTAAGACAATTGGTCCCGACACGGGGATTAAGGAGAACTATTATTTTAAGAGGAAAGAGAATGAGTGGATGATGTGTTGTGAGTATGAAAAGTAAATAGGAGAGATAATGAGTGGGTGGAATAGTAAATGGATTGTTGTTGTGAGTATGACAAATGGGTCCCATTGAATATTAAAGTAATATAAACTTGCCATTTAGGGATGTCCTAAGTGGAGTGGGACGCCCAAAATGGCAATTTGTCCTAAATCGGATAGGACGGAGGGAGTATATGGTATCAGAGCTATGAATCCATAATAATGAGACTTCTCCACCAAAAGCCGCCTCTCACTTCCGCCACCAATCTTGGCAAAAAAAAAAAAAAAAAAAACTCGGTCAAATACCAAACTCATATTCTTTCTTTCTCAACTTATTTTTTCTTTTTCTTCACGTCTCCGTCAAAAGCCCCACCCCATCGCTTCAGCCTCTCCTTCTTCCACAACACACTCGACCTCTCTCATGTCTCATCCACTCAAACTGTGACTACCCTTTACTCCTTCAAAGTCTACTTGTTCTCCTAATAAGCTACAAAAACATGGTTAAACCTTTCTATTTGACAAACCATATACCCCAAATCATTAGATATGTGATTCCCACTTTTTCTCTTAACCAGATTTCTTTTCACAACCCAAACCACCTCTTGATATTCCCATAACCCAAAACCCCGTCATGTCCAAAACGGCACCCGTCAACCAAATTACCTAAAACCAATCAGCCCTCTCCTCTTTAATCTTTTCTCTTATTCCCCCCCCCCCCCCAACAAAGTCGAATACCATCTTTTTAGATTCATATTTAAGATAATTAAAAGTAGTCTTAATTAATTATTGCTCAAAGTTCATTCGTAGTAACAATGGAAAAAATGGGACTATCTTTTCGGGACAGATGGAGTATAAATTATTTAATGAAATCTAGACTATGGCCACTAGATAAAATTGTACGTTTATATCCACTATATTAAATGTAATTTCAGTAGCTTGATTATTTATTTGATACGATTGTCTTTATTGATAATCTATAGACAGCGAATAAGTAATTTCTTACTCAGTGTGTGTGAATATGTATATATACGCACACACATATGTTTATTTATTTATTTATTTTTGATTTAGTTGAAGCGTGATGAGATACGGAAAAAATATGATTTTATTTACAAACTAAATTGATTATAAATAAATTGCACTATATTTTTTTTTAAAAAAAATATAGTCTCTAAATAAATGATTTATTTTGATCGATATTCATAATGTTACAATGACCTTACTTGAACAGGACATGTTCCATAGGATCGTACCTCTGTATCCTTGATTCCTAAGGAGACCAAAAGTCTGGCAGATGAAATATTTATAATGTTACACGAAAGAGCCTTAAAAAAAAGTTCAATTTCTTTTTTTAGGGATTTTTTTTATATATCTAACTTAATTAATAAAATATTATAACAATGATAAAGAAGTCTACCCCTTAATCTGTAAATTAGTGTTTATATAAACCAATAACACACAATAAATTGGAAATTGGAATTGATCTTGTGGTTCTAAGCTACGAAAAGTAGTATCCAACAGCCCATGAAGGGCCACGTCCTTGCATTTTATTGACGATCAAGTTTAATTTGGTCATATAAAAAATAAAAGAAATGTTATAAAAAAAAATATATATATTATTAGCTACTTCAGCACTACTGTAGGCTATTACTGCAAAAAAGTTTTGAATCCAACAAAATAAAAAATTTGGGTTTGTACAATCCGACTATATAGCAATCAGATTGCCGCTTGATCTCGGCCGTCTATTTTAATCTCGACGGTTCAAATTAAGTAATTTTTACAAATTTTTTAAACATTCAAAGCGACTTCTTCATCTCATCATTTGTGTTCTACTGTATTTCGACCATTCACCTTACCCGACTGCTGCAGCCTCGCCACAAATCCTAAGTTAACTCTTAATATAAGCAGAAATTATGGTTGTGCGTCCAACTTCGGTAACCCAGAGAAATTGGCTGCTAACTTTGGGGGCTAATGGCATATTACCGCCCCAAAGTTTCACGGGAATTGTAATGTACTGTAAGTCCTAACGTATTAATTTTAGCAATTTTATTCCTCATGTTCACACTTTGTGGCAATATGGGCTAATTTTGGATAGTCGTTAAAAAAATGGATGGGGGTTAACAAAATCGACGAAAATCTAAACGAGCTTATTTCCACCCATAAAATTCAATAACTCAATTTGATACCATTTCGCTACATATATTTAAGTAAGCTGAAATTTTAAATTAAAATGGTTCTTTTTTTTTTTTTTGACAGAATAAACTACAAGGGTTTCAATTGAAATACAAACAAATATTCCCCAACCCTCCCCCTTCCTCCCAAATCGCAACAACCCCACTTTTCTCCCTTACCACTCTCAACCCTCCTCATCACACCAACCATGTTAAGATATTTACTGCATTTCTAATAAATTAATTTGGTCAGTTTGTTTAAGTGATCTCAGCATGTTTTGGTTTGACCAAGTCTTTAGGAGTCTTTATAGCTATGGTCAGTAGTGTTAAGAGTTGTTGCATTTTCTTAGGAGTTAGTGGAGTTACTCCCTTGCTTTTAGCACGTAGTTGTTACTTAGTTGCTACTGTTAGCTCTATAAATAGAGCAGCTTCATTTTATAAAGTTCACTTCTTGAGTACTAATTCCATTGCTCTCTCTTTATGTGCTCTGTACCTTAATTCTAACATTTGGTATCAAGAGCTTGGTTAGTGAAACAAAGGAGTGTTTGCAGCAAAAGAAAAAAGAGAGTGTGAGAGTAAAAACACAGCAGTTGTTTTTTTCTTTACAGGTGCAGCAGTGCCTACGATGGCAACAGACAACTTTGTACAACCGGCAATTCCTCGATTCGATGGTCACTATGATCATTGGAGCATGTTGATGGAAAACTTCTTGAGGTCCAAGGAGTATTGGCAGGTTGTTGAATCTGGAGTAGCTGTTCCAGTAGCAGGAGCAATGCTATCAGAGACTCAGAAAGCAGAAAATGAAGCCTTGAAGCTGAAGGATCTCAAAGCCAAGAACTATCTCTTCTAAGCAATTGATCGGGCAATCTTGGAAACAATTCTTCGCAAAGATACTGCGAAGCAAATTTGGGATTCGATGAAGAAAAAGTATCAAGGCAATGCGAGGGCGAAGCGGGTACAACTCCAAGGATTGCGGACAGAATTTGAGACTTTGCGCATGAAGTCGGGTGAGTCAGTTACGAGTTTCTTTGGGAGAACGATGGCGATTGCAAATAAGATGAGGATCCATGGAGAAAATCTGGAGGATGTCACCATCATCGAAAAAGTTCTTCGATCATTGACCCCAAAGTTTAACTTTGTGGTATGCTCAATTGAAGAATCAAATAAAATTGATGATCTTTCACTTGATGAATTGGAGAGCTCTTTAATGGTTCATGAGCAAAAAATCAATAAGGAGGAGAAGCATGAGAAAGAGGAGCAAGCACTGAAGGTTTCAACGAATAGTTACTCAGGTTCACATGGAGATAGAGGTCGAGGTAGAGGTCGAGGTAGAGGTAGAGGCCGAGGCCGAGGTAGAGGTCGAGGAGGCACTGATCGTGGCAATCAACATCAGCCCCAAGACCGTCATTTTAATGGCAGAGGAAGAGGAAAAGCACGAGGAGCCTACCACTCAACTACCGATAGACCACAGTCCTCAGACAAGTCAGGTATTGAGTGTTATAAATGTCACGGTTATGGCCATTACAAATCTGAATGCCCTTCCAGTTCATTTAAAGAGACAGGTGAAAAATCTAATTTGTTGAAAGAGAAGAGGAGGAAGTGTCTTTGTTGTTGGCATGTCATGTGAAGGAAGAAATTCAATGGAACACATGGTACTTAGACACGGGATGCAGCAACCATATGTGCGGAGATAAGAAGGCATTTTCTGAACTAGATGAATCTTATCGCAACAGTGTCAAGTTTGGTGACAACTCCACAATATGTGTTATGGGAAATGGAAGAGTCACTCTCCAGACCAAGGAGAACTTAACCCATTCCATTTCAAATGTTTTGTTTGTTCCAGATTTGAAGACCAACTTACTAAGTGTTGGTCAGTTACAAGAGAAAGGGTATGAGATTTCTATCAAAGACGGAGTATGTCGAGTTGAAGATGCAAAGCTGGGTTTAATTGCTCAAGTAAACATGACCTCAAACCGCATGTTCCCGCTTCAGCTACACAACGCTAATCATTCATGCTTCTCAGCGAAAGTGAAAGATGCAGCCTGGTTATGGCATTTTCGCTATGGTCACCTGAATTTTAGCGGATTGAAGACTCTACAGCAGAAGAATATGGTCACTGGTCTACCTGTTATCCCTACTTCATCCCAAGTATGTGAAGAATGTGTGGTTAGCAAACAACATCGCAATCAATTTCCACAAGGAAAGTCATGGAGAGCAAAGAAATTGTTAGAGCTGGTGCACTCTGATTTGTGTGTTCCGATTAAACCATCATCGAATGGAGGTAAACGATATATAATTACTTTCATTGATGATTTTAGTCGAAAACTTGGGTATACTTTTTGCATGAAAAGTCAGAAGCTTTTGCAGTGTTCAAGAACTATAAAATACTTGTTGAAAAACAAGTTGGAAGCCCAATTAAAGTACTTCGCACAGACCGTGGTAGAGAATATAATTCACAAGAATTTGTAAATTTTTGTGAAAATCATGGAATTAAAAGGCAACTTACAGCAGCTTATACGCCTCAACAAAATGGAGTTTGTGAGCGGAAAAATGGCACTATTATGAATATGGTGCGAAGCCTTTTGAGGATGAGCGGTGTTCCAAGAACCTTTTGGCCCGAAGCAGTCAATTGGAGCATCCATATTTTGAATAGAAGTCCTACACTTGCTGTTCAAAATATGACACCAGAGGAAGCATGGGGCGGACAGAGACCGAGTGTTGAGCATTTTAAAATCTTTGGGTGTGTTGCCTACGCCCACGTTCCAGACCAAAAGAGGACAAAGCTCGACGACAAGGGAGAAAAATGTTTTTTTCTTGGTGTAAGCGATTTGTCAAAAGCTTATAAATTGTACAATCCCTTCACTAAGAAAATTGTTATCAGTCGTGATGTAGTGTTTGATGAAGAAAACTTTTGGTCGTGGGAAGACAATATTGCTGAACAACAAATTCCGGTCAGCTTTGATGAAGAGGAGAGGCAGCAGCCAACTGAAAGTGAGCAACTAATTATACCAGATGTTCCAGCAAATAATTCAAGTTCAGTGGCAGCAACACAGAATGAAGGGAGATCTCAGCGTACTAGAAGAAGGCCAGCTTGGATGTCTGATTATGAGGTTACAGGAATTGATCAAACTGAAGACCCGCTTACACATTTTGCCTTATTTTCTGATTGTGATCCTACAACCTTTGAAGAGGCTATTAGAGAGTCAAAATGGAAAAAGGCGATGGACGAAGAAATTGCAGCAATTGAACG
Organism: Campanula takesimana; assembly: GCA_026119855.1. NCBI lineage: Eukaryota > Viridiplantae > Streptophyta > Magnoliopsida > Asterales > Campanulaceae > Campanula > Campanula takesimana. The sequence continues at coordinate 10,437 of JAOWBW010002190.1, read as the reverse complement.
GAACAACACATGGAAGTTGACTGATCTTTCGGAAGGGCACAAGACAATCGGGGTCAAGTGGGTATTCAAAACAAAGTTGAAGGAGAATGGAGAAGTCGATAAATACAAGGAACGCTTAGTAGCTAAAGGCTATAAGCAGGAATTCGGTGTGGATTACAAGGAGGTTTTTGCACCTGTGGCAAGGCATGACACCATTAGACTAGTGATTGCATTGGCTGCGCAACAATCATGGCCTATCTACCAATTGGACGTGAAATCAGCCTTTTTACATGGTGATCTTCAAGAACAGGTATACATCGATCAACCTCCTGGTTATATGAAGTTAGGATGTGAAAATAAGGTTTATAAACTGAAAAAGGCATTATATGGACTAAAGCAAGCTCCTCGAGCTTGGTATAGTCATATAGATGCATATTTTTCTAAGGAGGGATTTAAGAAATGTCCTCATGAGCATACTCTCTATGTAAAGACTGGAGTGGATGGAAAATTTCTCATTGTGTGTGTATATGTGGATGATCTAATTTTCACCGGAAATGATAGTGCCATGTTTGAGAAATTTAAAAATTCTATGATGATGGAATTTGAGATGTCTGATCTTGGGAAGCTACATTATTTTCTGGGTATTGAAGTGATTCAGTCTGCAAATGGGATCTTTCTTACCCAACGCAAGTATGCACAAGAAATTTTGGGCAGGTTTGGACTGGAAAATTGCAACTCTGTTACTACACCCACAGAAGTCGGTCTGAAACTCATACGAGAGCCTGAAGAAGGGAGCAAGAATGTTGACAGCAGACTTTACAAGCAAATAGTAGGGAGTTTGATGTACTTAACAGCTACGAGACCTGACCTTATGTATGCAGTAAGTCTCATAAGCAGGTTCATGGAGTGTCCAAAGGAGATTCATCTCTTAGCTGCAAAAAGAATACTGCGTTATGTGAAAGGTACTGCAATTTTTGGGTTGTTCTACAAGAAAGGTGAAAGATCAGATTTGCTTGGGTTTACGGACAGTGATTATGCTGGAGATCGGGATGATAGAAAGAGCACTTCAGGATATGTTTTTATGGTTGGTTCAGGAGCTATATCATGGTCTTCGAAAAACACAGTCAATTGTCACTTTGTCTACAACTGAAGCGGAGTTTGTGGCTGCAACAATGTGTGCTTGCCAAGCAATTTGGCTGAGGAAAATACTTGAAGAACTGCAGTTCAAGCAAGATGGAGCTACTTCTATTTACTGTGATAATAGCTCTGCGATAAAGCTTTCCAAAAATCCTGTTCTACATGGAAGAAGTAAGCACATAGACGTGAAGTTCCATTTTCTGAGGGACCTCACAAGAGACGGCGTAATTGATCTTCTCTATTGCAAAAGTGAAGATCAAATTGCTGATATAATGACCAAGCCATTGAAGTTGCCTGCATTTCAGAAGTTACGGAAGTTGCTTGGTAACCCTATGCATCGCACGGGAGTACTGCTAAGTACGTGTAATGGTTACATATATCAAGAGAGATGAGATCATCTGTACCACAATATGTGTACTACTTGTGTACCATAAGTAATCTGACGGCTATGCATCATTTGTGATATTATAATTATCTCAATCTTAATAAGATATAACCATGGATCATTGGTGGCACATAATGGTGTACCAAAATGGTATAGAGAATTTTCTCTCAAATCAAGATATTAAGATGAATAAATTAAATATCAACCACAATTCTTCCAATTCTTTTCTTGCGAGTAAACAAGTCAAACGCACATGCAGAGATAGCGCATGTGATTACGTACCTCTGTAACTGAGATGTGACAGATAGTTTCAAATGGACTAGTCAAACATTTGAGACAAAAACTTGCACCAGAACATTTTTTACCATGACCCAAAGGACCTATTTTTTTTTATTTTTTTTTTTGCTTTTTATATTATTATCTTTGTTTTTTTTTTTGTTTGTCAAAATTAATAGTTACTAAAACTAAATGTAACAAACGTGTTGCTTATATGTAACAGTTTGTATACATAAAAGTAATAATATAACTGTGTTTTTTTTTTTTTTTTTTTTTTTATGTTTTCTTCGTTTGCCAAAAGTAATACTTATTACAACTAAAATGTAACGAACGTGTTACTTATATGTAACAGTGTTTATACATAATTGTAACACATAAGTATAGAAAAAGTAATAATTCAACCATTTACATTTTTAGAGCTAAAAACACTTAATTAGTATTACATGTAAAAGTATTACATTATCTATAAAAATATGTTATAATTTCTTTTATTAAAGTGTTACATTTACTTGTACAAACAATTACATTCATGTATATGAGTTGTTACTTTTCAAATATTACTTTTTTTCAAAAAATTAAATCAAAATACACAATATTTTACATTTTTGCAAAAGCACTATTACATTTTAGTATAAATGATAATTATATTTAGATATTGTTTGGGTTACACGTAATTATAGTTAGTATTACATTTGAAAAAATGGGTAAAACGAGCTTTTGTTTTTGTAGGACAGATGTTACGTTTACTTATGACTAATGTTACTTTATATGTATACAGTCATTACATTAAGTTATGGTAACTATTATTTTTGGTAAACGACGGAAAAACCGGGGAATTTTTTTTGGATTTTTTGTATTTTCTTTGGGTCAATGGGTGGTTGCCACATGGCAGGTTATGCCCCATGGGTCATGGGTCGGGTGGGTCAAAAAACCCGTCTCATAGAAGAGACGGATATAGGTGTTCCCATGGGAGACTAGCTCAACATTTGAATAATTGAAAATGGCAAATACTTCTATGCGATCGTCTCACGCCATGAGACGGGTACCCCCCTCCCCAAAATCCACGTGTCAGTTAAAAAAAAAAAAAAACCTTCAATAATTTTAAAATGCTATATCTTGAGATTTTGAAGTCGATTTTTTAAAAAAAATACCGGTGTGTTCGTCTCGATGAGACGAACAAAACTACATAAATCATGATATGCTTTGATTTTTTTTTTTTAAATAATTTTTAACACACAAAAAAATTGATCTGCTCGTGATAATAAAATGTAACACTTTCTTATGAAGAAAGTAACAGTTTGGTCTTAAAAAAAGCAACACTTTTATTGTAAGATGTAACAACAGTTTCGCAAATAATATAAATAATTTTTGTGATTAGAAAAATTAATAATTGAATGTAACACAGTGCATATATGATTGTAATATGTTATATAGAAAAAGTAATAATTTATGTGTACCTTCTATTTTGAGTAAAACATTAAAGGAGAAGTCAAGAAAATAAGTTTGTTTGACTTTGATGTAGAAAATGGAGCAAATATCAATTTGCCTTCATAGCTCAGTGGTTAAGGAGGGGGACATAAGTTGTTGAGCTGGAGGCATAGAGTGTGGGTTCGATTCCTGGTGGGAGCAATTAGTGCCAGGACGAGCAAACCGTAAGTCCTGGCACAACGGAGCTCTCCGGGCTCTTTTCCGGGGTCGGACCTTCTATTGTGTTATCAGTTGACATGTGCTCAAACCCTGGCTACTGAGGCACATCCCTCGATTTAACGGGTGGTAGGGAAGAGGGACCGGAACTACTACCCCCAGGAGTAGTTGGCGGAGTTAAGCCGATCAACCGTAAGTCTGGCCAAGTTGGTGAACCTGGGCATCAAAAAAAAAAAAAAAGGAACTTGCGAAGAAAAGTAAAAGAGAGATGGAGACTGATCATAATCAATACTCTGGTCAAATAACTATCGCTTTTAGCAGTTGCACAACTTTAAAAAAAAAAGCAATTAATATCATGATTTATTGATAAAATAGTCAAATATACCCATATTAAATGTGCATATTTTCTACATTAATGTCTCACACTAATACAATAAATAAAAGAAAATAAATTTCAATGTAAGGGTAGAAAAGACATTTAGCTCAAAAGTGACAGTTATTTTGAACTAAAATTTTGGTCAAAAAACGACAGTAATTTTGGACCGAAAAGAGTAATTCAATAAGTCACAAATGGATTGCTTATAATCACCTTAAGTCACCTATTGTGGAAATCACCATCCTCAAAAGACAAGTACGAAAAGATATCTTTTGATCATAATGACAATAACCGACTCTTCCGTCTACAAATAAATATAATTGCTTTATAACAAACACTCAGATGACAATAACCGACTCTTCCGTCTACAAATAAATATACTCATTCCGTCCCTATTTACCTTACAAAAATTATCATTTTGGGTGTCCCAATTTTCATTACAAAATCTCAAAAAGGAAACTTTTAAACATTTTTTAAATAGTGGGACCCACTTGTCATACTCACAACAACTATCCACTTACTTTTCTCTACCCACTTTCGCTCTCCCACTCAACTATCTTTACTTACAACACATCAACTTTACAATAATTTTCTTAATTTTTGTGCAAAGCCTCATTTTTGTAAGGTAAATAGGGACAGAGGGAGTAATTGCTTTATGACACACCCTCAGGTAAGACGGTCGCATCCGCAGCATCTCGCCTTGTTCTCCATTGCTACAGCCAGCCGTTGGATAAAGCATTTCTCTCTTCCCAGGATTGTGACACGTGTGATCTTAAAAAGAAAAAACCCAACAACTTTAAAATGATATATCTTGAGATTTTGAAGTAAAAAAATATATTTAAAAATACCGTTGTGTTCATCTCGACGAGATGAATAAAACTATATAGGCCATGATATGGTTTATTTTTTTTTAAAAAAATAAAAATTTAACATACAAAACAAGTAATCTGCTCGCCATAATAAAATGTAACACTTTCTTATGAAAAAAGTAACAGTTTGATCTTAAAAAAGTAACACTTTTATTGTAAGATGTAACAGCAGTTTCGCAAATAATATAAATAATTTTTGTGATTAGAAAAAGTAATAATTGAATGTAACACAATGCACATATGATTGTAATATGTTATATAGATGAATGTAACAGTTTATAGGTTAAATTTTACATTTTTTTTTAAAAAAAAAGAGAGTAAAAAATCATGAATATAATCGGTTTTGCATTTCAATTGAATGTAAAACCCTAGAAAAATGTTACAATTGAGAAAAAAAGGTTACATTCATTTATTATAAAATGTTACATTAGTTTAGTTGTCAATCTTATGTTATCTTTAATTTATTTCAGCAAAATTGTGGTAAATTTTTGAAAAAAAAAAGGTGTTACATGAGAAAAAAAATGTTACATTTCCTTATAAAAAGTGTTACATCTTGGTATAAAAAGTGTTACTTCTGTTGGCGAGTAAAAAATGTCGGGGAAAAAAAGTTGGGGAAAAAAATGGCGGGAAACGGTCACACGGCGTGTGACCGTCGCACATCAGTCCGCCCCTTGTTTATTAATAAATACTATGACAGTTGAATTGTCAAAAAAAAAGAAAAAAAAATGAATCAAAATTTGTCAACTACGAGAAAATATATATTTTACATTTTTGTATATTTTTTGTACCATAATAAACTTTTATTAATTTTTTTTTAAACTAACATTTATTGTAAAAATGACAAAAAAAATGTGATATTTATTATTTGATGTATGAAGTATTGTACAACTAGCTAGCATAAATTTAGAGCACTTCCGTGCATGCCATTTGAATGTGGCATGGGCTGAGGTAGACAACACGAAGCACAACATTTTACACTGTTTGGCAGAAGATATTTGGCTAAGGAGAGAGAAAAGGTAAATCAAGGAAAGAGATGTGTCACATGTTTTATCCATGCTCTCTCCGTCTCTCTTTAATCTATAAAAATCGTCATTTTGGTTGTTTTTTAATTTACAAAGTCCTAAAATAGAAATGTTTTAATATTCTTAAAATATTGAGACTCATTTCTCATACTCACAACAACTATCCACTAACTATTTTCTATCTTACTTTCTCTCTTCTACTCAACCATCTACACTCACAACACATCACATTTTTCACATTTTCTTTAACTAATGTGCCCAACTCATTTTACGTAAATTAAAGAGTGACGGTGGGAGGGAGTACTTATTTATTCCAACAACAGTTGCTAGAGCCACATAAAAAAGTCTTTAAAGAAAATTGAAAACCACGAATATAATTATATATTTTTTTGCACTCACTAAAAATAGAGATCATATTTACTCCCTTCGTCTTTTTAGTTTGTTCACTTTTGATCAACGGAAGTAAACTTTGACCAAACATTTAATATCAATCTAATCATCCTAATGAAATTCTAACAATTGTAATTGATAAATAATCATTTAATTTATCAATAATAATTTTTAAAAACTCATTAGGATTGTTAGATTGACATTAAATGGTTAGTCAAAGTTTACTCCCCCGTTGACCAAAAGTGAACAGACTAAAAAGACAGATGGAGTATATATTTTGCATGATTGTTTTTTGTATATAAAGAAAATATTTATCGACAAAAGTTTTTTAAAAATATGCTTTTACTTATTTTCTTGTTATTTTTTGTTTGACAACAACAAATTTTATTAATTAATGAAAATACAAAAGGATTATAAAACATTAAAGGAGAAGTCAAGAAAATAAGTTTGTTTGACTTTGAAGTAGAAAATGGAGCAAATTTCAGTTTGCCTTCATAGAACAGTTTCGATCTTTAGAATGAAAGAAAGGAACTTGTGAAGAAAAGTAAAAGAGAGTGATCATAATTCAATAAGTCACAAATGGATTGCTTATAATTAACTTAAGTCACTCTATTGTGGAAATTACCATCCTCAAAAACAAGTACGACATGCGATCATAAGGATAAGGATGAGAACCGACTCTTCCGTCTCCAAATAAATATAATTTTTTTATTAATAAATACTATGACAGTTGAATTGTTAAAAAAAATTAAAAAAAGTATCAAAATTTGTCAACTACGAGAGAATATATTTTACATTTTTGTATATTATAAAAATAATAATAAAAAAATGTGACATTTATTATTTGATGTACGAATATTGGAGCATCTCCATTTATGTCATTTGACTGTGGCATGTGGTGAGGAAGATAACATGAAGCACAACATTTTACGCAAAGTAGTCGTTCATGACAAATTGCAAGTTAGAGCATCCACACCGGTGACTCAAAAAATAAGAGTCATGCTTTTTTCTCTCTTCCACGTATACTTCACGCCTCAAAAATCACTACTTCTTTTCATGTTTAAATAAACAATTAAATTATAAAATTAATAAAATTAGTGGATGAGTGGAATTTTTGAAACACATGGCAAAGTCCTATTGGTTTTCACAAAAATATCCATCTTTGGCTTTTTGGCTTTTTTCTGATTGCCTTTGTGAGTGTGTGCCACTCTCCAGTTTGAAGTCTTTCTTTGGAGCGTGCTTCTCCAACGCAAGTGAGAGAGAGGCCACTTTTTTTCTCTGACTTTCGGTCATCTGGCAAAACAATATAATTATTGTTTTTTTTCAACAACAACAAATTTTATTAATTAATGAAAATACAAAAAGATTATAAACCAAAAATGACCCCCGATCAAGATGAACACAAATACACAATAATGCGCAAGACAGCCAAACTCACTTTTAACACGGTAGTTACCACACTTGCAAAAGGGCTGCGATTGAATAAAATATTAATAATAGACAAAAGTTAAAAAAAAAATTACTATTCCACTCAATCATTCTCTCTCATCTTTACTTTTACACTCATAACATCAATCAACTTATTACTCCTCCGTCCCTATTTACCTTACAAAAATTACCACTTTGGGTGTCCCCATTTACTTTACAAAATCCCAAAAAGGAAAGTTTTTATTACTTTTTAAATAGTGGAACCCACTTGTCATACTCACAACAACTATCCACTTACTTTTCTCTCTACCCCACTTTCTCTCTCCCACTCAACTATCTACACTCACAACACATCAACTTTACAATCATTTTCTTAATTTTTGTGCAAAACATCATTTTTGTAATGTAAATGGGGACGGAGGGAGTATTTCTTACCCAACTTTCTTTCTCATGCATCACTTTTATACTCTCAACGCTTGCATCACTTCCACCATTTTTTTACTCTTTGTGTAAATGGATGTGTGGACACTTACTTTGGGACGAAGAGAGTACGAGACTGAGAAGTAATTTTAGAGTAATAGGTCGACACAATTAATTCCGTCAAGAAATATCTACATGTTCAAAAACTTCAAACACCAAATAAAAAGCAAATTAGACAAGTCAAAAGAAGAATTAATTTGACTACCGGAAGAAAATGAAGCAAATTTCAATTTGCCATCATCTCACGGATAGGGTTCCTTACAACGTACTCCTCTCTCTCCCCAAACAACTTGAAGATTTGTAAAAGATTTGATGATTCAAATAAAAATTTAAAAATTGTTATCTATAATATTTTTGTTGGTGAATTAATAACAAGTTTAATTTTTTTTATTAAGATCATCAATTTTTTATAAAGTCTTGGTCAAATTGCACTTAAGTTGACAATTTTGGTCAAAATGGTGCAAGTTGTTTTGGGACGGTGGGAGTAAAAACTTAGTGATGAAAAGTAAAAAAGAGAGATCTACCGAAAATCAATAAAGTCATCTATGGCTTGCTAATAAGTAGAAAAATCATACTTGAAAAAAGAGTATAAAAGGAGATCATTTAATCATAATAGCAATATCAAACTCTTAAACACTACTAGCTAGCTACCTTCAACCTTAGAGTACACTTGAAAATATCCAAGTTTTCTCTAATGGAGTTTGAATTTCCTTCAATGTCCATCCTCTTGATAACATTCTTCTCTTTTTATTCTACGCGGTTCGGTTTCTGAAAAAGTCAAAAATCACAAATCTTCCCCCCGGACCGAAAAATTTGCCCTTCATTGGTAACTTGCACAAACTTGTTGGCAAGTTGCCTCATTATGTTCTAAGAGACATGTCCAAAATATATGGACCTATATGTACCTTAAACTAGGGGACGTTCCTTCTATCGTTATTTCTTCCCCAGAAATTGCCGAAGAGGTCATGAAAACTAATGGGGTCGTCTTTGCACACCGACCCTATGTCTTGGCTTCGCAGGTTTTTCATTACGATTCTACTGACATTGTCTTCTCTCCTTACGGAAACTACTGGAGACAAATGCGTAAAATCAGTACAATGGAGCTTCTGAGCACGAAGCGTGTTAATGGTCTCAGTCCTATTAGGGTTGAGGAGATCTCTAATCTTATTAACTCGATTCCCACAAAATGGGGAAGAGACTATTAACTTGAGCCAAAGATTGTTTTCACTTGCTTATGCTACACGGCTAGGGCGGCTTTTTGGGAAGAAGATTAAGAATCAAGAAGAATTTGTTGAGCTTGTGAAGGAGTTTAGTGAGTTGGCTAGCTTTAACATCGTTGATATGTTCCCGTCGTTTAAATTAATGCAAATTGCTGGAAGATATCAACTCAAAAGCATGCAGAAGAAAGTTGAAGTGATTCTCGATGATCTTATGGACAGTCACAGGGAGAAGATGAAGAGGGCGGGCGGCTCGGGAGAGATTCAAGAACAAGATGACTTGCTTGATGTTCTTTTGAAGGTTCAGAAGAATGATCAGGACCTTGATTGCCCCTTAACGGATGAGAACGTTAAGGCCGTTATATTGGTTAGTACCTTTTTTTTATTATTAAGCCGCTTCATTTTTTTTTAAAAAAAATGGTTTTTTTTTTTTAATTATTAAAATACTTCCTTTGTCTCATAAAAAAGTGACACTTTTGGTCAAATTTACTTGAACTTTGACTAACGTTTATGTATATAAGAGTATATTTATCTCCATAAAAATTTTAAAAATAGTTATTGATAATATGTGCATTGTATACATCTTTTAGGGTAAAAACATGTAGTCTAAAATTAGGCATGCAGCACCAAAATAATATGTGCACATTCTTTTAACTTCATTACCCTAATTAGAAGCTCATTTTTCTTCCCATTCCAGGACATAGTTGTCGCCGGGAGTGAAACGTCGTCAACAAACAAATGTGGAATGGGCAATGTCGGAAATGATCAGAAACCCTAGAGTGATGAACAAGGCACAAGCTGAAGTAAGGGCAGCCTTTGGGCAAAATGGAAAAGTCGACGAATCAAAACTCCCCGAACTGAAATACTTACAAGCTGTAATCAAAGAAACATTACGATTTCACCCTTCTGCTCCACTCTTACTCCAAGAAAGAGCAGTGAAGAATGTGAGATCAACGGCTACACAGTTCCCGCCAACACCAGTGTTTATATCAAACGCATGGGCGATTTCACACGACCCAAAAACATTGGCCCGAACCAGAGGAATTTAACCCGGACAGATTTCTTGATAATAAGGTTGATTTTAGGGGCGGAGATTTTATTTATATTCCATTGGGGCGGGTAAAAGGTCGTGCCCGGGCATATCTTATGCATTAGCCAATATTCAGCTGCAAGTAGCGAATTGTTGTATTATTTGACTGGAAGCTTCCTGGGGGAATGAAACCGGAAGATCTTG
>JAOWBW010000219.1:1472854-1521892 GCA_026119855.1 Campanula takesimana | reverse complement strand
ATCATGAAAAGTTATCTGTTATCCAATAGTGAAAAAGAACAGCTGCACAGAGTCATGTATAATTAAAGATGGACAGCCCAAATTCAGAACATCCTATAACAAATACATTGATACACTCAATCAGTTTGCTGTAGATTTTTCCATCATCCCTGGAAAATACAGGGAGAATTATACATGACAGCGTGATTAATAAATTGCAAGAAAGTATATCCATTAAAATTACTCTGACAAGAAATAAACAAAGGACTATGTTTACCTGGCATGAGAGAAGGGAATGAAGTATAAAGATGCAGCGAAACACCTCCTCCATGATTCTTTCTTGAATAGAAAATAGTATAAGCGGCTTCCGTCGAAAAAGTCCAATTCATTGACCATCACTGTTCTCACTCAAGCTCGTCTCCACCTCCCCCGTGCCTAAATAGAAGCACGAAGCCTCACCAAATCATTTAAATATTAGATGATTATGGAAAACATTATATTCCTGTAAATTTGAAACTTATGTATGGTACAAAGATGTGAGAAACTTATGTATGGTACAAAGATGTGATAGCTAAAGATAAAACTCACCATAGTACACATGTTTCCTCATGTGAAAATGACATTGTCTGACAGCTAAAAGGGATCGGAGAACACTTCCATACCCCCATTGAAAGCTTGGAAAATCCTTCAAATACTATCTCTGCACGTTGCAAAAATTACTTGTCACAAGATGTTGCCGGCTCAAGGCCACATAGCTAATTGGCTTCATATCATGGTCATTAAACGCTGACCAAAAAACATACCATCTTCTGCTCGTTGTCAAAGTAATCCATCGGATATATCCGACTGGTTGATATCTTTCTTACTAATGTTTATTTCATTGTCTTCCCTTCCCCTCTTCTACTCTGGTTGATGGTGATATACTCGCATTTTTTGAAAGATGCACCAAGGTCTGCGTTCATCTCATTTTCTTCCCCCTTCCCCTCTTCTAACAGTTGCATTTGTGCGTATAATGAACTCATACCAAAACTTTATAATGCATCTCCAGTATAAACTATAAACTGCAACAGAGGACTAGAAATTAAGGTGACTTATCTATCTGTTTGGAAACAAAAAAAGGACCGACAATTGTCATAAATTGGACAATTTCATTGTTATATGTTTTGTCAAATCACTTCAATAAGGAAGAAGGTAGCAAACCTGTTGTCTAATAACATCGTCTTGTTCATCCTCAAATATTCCTGTATAACCCATATTGAACTCTGAAGTACCGCTCTCCTTTTCCCACCCAGGCTTACAACAATGCAGCGCTTCGCTAACTCGAAGCTGAGAAGCAATTTGAAAGCATAAAGTCAGTTAGCTGAATGAACAAAAAGTATCACTTCCACAGAAAACATTAACAATAAGTTCAGATGATAAATATGTAAGAAACATTAACTGTAAGTTCAGATGGTAGAACAAAACACAAGGCAACCCTTTATCAATACGACGCAAATAAAACCATGATTAAGATCCTAATCATTAACAGTAAGGTTTAGCTAAATAAACCTCTAAGAAACAAATGCTTGAGGTACTTCAAATAATCTGGATATAACATCGAAGCTTAACACAAGAGACAGAAAGAAGTTAGAAGTTCTCACCTTTGCTACACAGTTCAAGTCGACATGATCCCCATGCAAAGTAAGCGGAAAATAGCTATGGCAACGATAATGATATACTCCCTCTGTCACCAAATGATCTTCCTATGGTTTTCCTTGGTACTACGAAGGTATTTTGAACAATAGTTATACGTTAAGTTAATTATCCTAATGAACATCTGAAAAATGTTATTAATGATATTTAACTATTCATAATTGTGTATCAATAACAAGTTTTAAATTTTCATTAAGATAATTAAATTATTTAAAATTATTGCTCAAAGTACCTTCGTAGTAACAACCAAAAATAGGAAGATCATTTCAGACAAAGGGAGTATATGGGTTTTAAATTCAGAAAAAAAAATATCACGTATCTGCAAGAAACATTAACAATACCATAAACTGGATGTACAAATTTATACGTAGTCTCCAAACATAATAAGTTAAGACACTATTACCGTCATAAGTACTCTACGCAAGCAACCCAAAAGACCATAAATTGTGTTTGGATGTGCTAATTTATACAAAGAGTCCAAGCAGAATAAATATGACAATATTACCTCCATCAGTGAACTGTACACAAGCCAGAAAAGAAAGTCCTACATGTGCTGCCAAAAAAAGGAAAAAAAAAGAAAGAAAGAGCATCATTAAGTATAAGCAATGAAGAATCTGATAACTGCATTCATCAACCAAAAATTACGTACTCCTTACATCTCATTTATATTGGCCCCTAGATAAATTCTCTTGGTTTAAGAAACATACTCATTGCTTTGTTCAATTTTATCTTCTCCACTTATACCCCACAAAAAATGGGACATCCAATAATAAAAATGTGGACGATATAAATGGGACTTAGGGAGTATGTTACTTAAGAGAACTGCATGTAAAAACAAATACATGAATATGCCCTTAGTTCCCCAGCATTAACAAGCGATAAGTTAATTAATTAACTCCAATCTTGTACAACAACAATAAAGCCTTATTCCGAAATGATTTGGGTAGCGCTAACATGAATATGAAATCATAAAAGGAGATGCAAGAAACAATGAAAAAATGGGGAAAAAAAACTGCCCTTATTTTCGTTCAACAACAGCTAATCAGGGAGAATAGGTAAAGGTAAGAAGATACCTTAGAGGAGAACCGATCGCAGCAACAACTCAAATCATGAAAACAGCCAGCAGGTGCCATATTTCATAGAAAGATTTAGAGATATGTATGATTAAATAGAGAAGCCTGAGCATGAGTTTAGCGATGGCTACCTTCCTGGCCCTCTAGGCAACCCGAAAGCTCTTGAAAGAACTGAAGCCACTCTACAGCCAACGAACATGGTACTGCAAGTACTTATCTGATCCAGCTCCGTGTATTACGTCAAGGAGATGGTCTACTATCGCACTCCCATAATCATCACCCTCTTTATAATTTTAATAGTAACCTTGAATACAACAAACATGATGGCGAATTTAAACCCATAAATGATGTCAAACTGACCAATTATCACATGATGAAACAATGTTTAGAACACCTATCATGGGTTGTTAGTTATCCAACAGGGAAGAAGGAACTGCTACCCAGCATCAAGTATAAAAATGATTGACAACCAAACTCCGACCATACTTTAACAGGTATGTGTTTGAATTACTCGATCAGTTTGCGAAAAAAAATCCTCATCCCTGAAAAATACACGTAGAAGTAAACATGATGGCATGATTGACAACTTCCAGAAAATACATGAACAACAAATTACTCTTACAAGTGAGAAAACAAATGACTACCTATCTATGTTTACCTGGCATAACAAAGATAGGAACAAAATCTTTAATGATTTCTTCTCTAAGTTCATTGGGAAATCCTCAGGGGAACTATTAAGAAGGGAATGATGCATAAAGATGCAGCGAAACTCCTATTCCTTGGATTGATTGACCACCATTGTTCTCACTCAAGCACGTTTCCACCTCCCCATGTATAGAAGCACCTGGTCTCACCAACTACAAATTACTCTTACAAGGGAATGATGCATAATGATGCATAAATATGCATGGATGTCTCCAAAAATAAATTTTAGGCGGCGTTTCCCAACAGACAAGAGTAGAAAGTACAGATTCAACCTCATGCCAACCTAGTCCAGATAGTGAAAAGAAAAATTGAAATTCATAGTTCGATATGATGTACAACAACTTAAAATGTGCCTACCTCAATAATAGACCTCACATCAGAATTATATGATATTGAATTGTGGTGACCCATTTATGTTGAAAGTAGCTCCTGGTTGAAGAAAGTGTTCAGCAGTCAACAAAAGACCATCAGTTCTCATAGGCTTCAAAAAGCAACCAAGAGATGGAGATGGAAATAGAGTTACTTTGCATCTTGATCCGAAAACATTTTGAAGTCAACTTATGTTTTGGCCTCTTTTTCTCAAAACATCATCTGCAATAAGGAAAAAGTTAACAATACCATAAATTGGATGTGCAAACTTAAACAAAGAGTCCAAACAGAATAAGTTACGACACAGTTACGTTTATCAATAAAACTGTACACAACCCAAGACCCCATAAATTGTGTTTGGATGTGCAAATTTACACGATGAGTCCAAGCAGAATAAGTTATGATACTATTAGCTCCATAGATGGAATTGTACACAAGCAACACAAGGGAAAATAATTGTTCCTACATGCTCTCTCATATGCTGCTAAAAAAAAAAAAAAAAAACCACACGTCTGCATCATTAAGTATAAGCAATGAAGAATCTGATCACTGCATTCATCAACCAAAAAATACTTCCTCCGTCTCATTTATATTTGCCACTAGATACATTCTGTTGGTATAAGAAAACATAATCATTGCTTTGTTCAGTTTATCTTTTCCATTTATACGATCAATTAAAAGTGATATTTACAACACCACAATCAAGAAAGATACTCAAATGACACTGTGGGTAAATGGGACTGAGTAACGTTAATTGAGAGAACTGCATGTACAAACTACATGAATATGCCCCTGGGTTCACCAGCATTAACAAGCAATACGTTAAATTAATTATCTCCAATTACAGCAAGAGCCTTAGTCCCAAAATGATTTCGGTCGGGTAACATGAATATGGACTCATAAAAGGAGATGCAAGAAACAATCAACAAAACAGAGATGGTAAAAATTGGTGAAAGCTATGAAGATATTGTACCACAGTTTACTTGATAGATATCAAGTATTGCACGGACCAGCTCCTCCTGAACTAAAAAGATGCTCTTATTTTCATTCAAACAACAGCTAATCAGAGAGAACAGGTAAAGATAAAAAGATACCTTAGAGGAGGACCGACCGGAGCAACAACGTAAACCATGAAAATAGCCTGCAGGTGCCATATATAAGCATACAAACCTTTAGGGATATATATGCTTAGATAGATAAGTCTGAGCATGAGTTTAGCAATGGTCGCCTCTTCCTGGCCCTCTAAGCCCCAAAAGTTCTCGACAGAACTGAAGCCACTCTCTACAGCCTTAGAATATGGCACTGGAAGTACTTATCTGATCCAGCTCCTTGTATTGCTTCAAGAAGATATTCTACTATCGCACTCCCATCATCAGGAACCCCTTCATAATTTAGTAGTAACAAATGTGTCCTGCAAAATAATTAAAAAAAAATTAAAACCATAAATGATGTCAACCCAAATAGCGACCATGCTTTAATATGAATCTGTTGAAACACTCAATCAGTTTGCAATAACATTTTTTCCACAACCCTGAATAATACATGGAGAAGTTAAACATGATGGCCTGATTAACAACTTCCAGAAAGTACATCAATTACAAACTACTATGACAAGTAAAAAAAAAAACCAGAGGATTGCCTATCTATGTTTACCTGGCATGATAAAGATAGGAACAAAACCTTTTATGAGTTCTTCTCTAAGTTCATCGGGAAAATACCCAGGGTAACTATTAAGAAGGGAATGGCGCATAAAGATGCAGTGAACCAGACCACCACTGTTCTCACTCAAGCTCGTTTCCACCTCCCCTGTATAGAAGCACCACGCCTCACCAAATCATTATATTCCTGCAATTTTAAGAATTAATGATTGTAGACCCCTCAACTAAGCAAGCAAAAATGTGGGTGACATTTGATCCAATCCAGTAGATGTGCATGCCATCAATGACTGCTAAATAACTAAAATGTTAATACAAAGACCAACATGTATATTCTGCATGATCTCCCTTGAATGCAATATTCCAGATCATAGATAGAAACTAACAAAACTAAGGTTCACCAAGGGTTGGACTGAAATGGATGTAACAAGACTATCATGGAGAACGAAATAGAACTAATATATGACACAATTAAAGTAAATTGATTTACCCTATTTAGACCATTTAACAATTAAAATTGAGTACACTATCAGGGTTTGAGCATAAATGAATACTATGCTATAAAGTTAATTCAGATTAGAAAAACCCAATAATAGTTCAAAACACACATCAATTATCAAACACCAAAAAGAAAAAGAGTATATATATAAATACATGTATGTGAGTGTGTGTGTATACTCGAAAAATAAGGAGAACATAAAACATACCATTCAGCCCTTAGCTTATGGCTTCCATATAGATATTTAATCATTTGAACCAACAACAAAACAGTAAAACACAATCACAATATAGAAACAAAAAAGCCCCTCAAATTTCATAAAATCTAAACAAAACCCTAGTTATAGAAACAAGCATAACAGAAGACTTGCAACAAAATTTAACAAAATTGAGAGAAAATCGTTACATACAAACATAAAACTCCTGAGAAAAAATAAATGTTACTCCATAATCTGCAATAAGGAATAACAAAGACAAGAAGCAGAGTACATTCGTGAAATTTCATAAAATCAAAAGAAAACCCTAGTTCAAGTTGAAAAATCAAGCATCGTGTTCACTCAGGAACGAAATAGAAATTACATTCGTGAAATCTCATAAAAATAAGAGAAAAATCAAGCATCGTCTTCATTCAGAACCGAACGGGGAGAGTACATTCCTAAAAGATGATAAAATCAAGAGAAAACCCTAGCAAATTAAATAAAACGGGGGGAAATATGAACTTGAGAGGAATGGAGAAGTGGGTCGGAGAAAGGGAAATCAAGAGGAGGGGGTGGGGGATGAGTGCGGACCGTGTATTTATAAGACCTGGCAATAGCCGCGTGAAATTGAAGCCAATTCACCAACGGCTAAATGAAAATGAATTGCTCCCCAATTAATCCCACCCTGTTTCCTTAGTTGCTAAGGACCCATCCAACGGCTACCTAATGATTTTCTTTTCTTGGATGCCTCTTAACCAAATTGGAATGTAAAATCATTTAAATTTTTGTGATCTATTTAATTAAGTAAACTTTAATAAGAAAAATTGATATCGGAGCTCTGTTATGCGTCTGTCTGCATGTCTTTGCATAGCATATGTAGACAATTTCTCATCAGGAGTGTAGTGTAAGTGAATGGTCGTGTGTATAATCAAATTCAAGTGGTGTATGTATTAACTATTAAGTAGAGCAAAAAAAAAAAATTATTTTTAAGCGTCAGTGCATTGTATAGGTCTAGCTGTAGCGTTCATTGCCATTTGATATAGCCTAAGGGCAATTTATCTTATCATTAATAAAAAAACACGAATTAATAAAAAAAAGAGATGTTTATGATTGTCAATATACACAAAATCTTGGGTAAAACACGTTTTACGCAAAACCCAGGAAAAACGTGTTTTCGGTGGCACTTTTGAAAATATATGAAGCCTCTTGTGTTGCTATTGATTTCCAGTACCTACCAAGTGCTTCTTGCATGAAATTATCATCCTTCACACAGCATCTACATTTATATTCTTGACGTAAATGGCGGAGTTTGAAAGGAGCCTCTAGGAAAGTCCTTTAATTCATCTCTCTAGTTATACATATATTTTTTTTTTATTTTCTTGATATTGAAGAATTCGCACATATGTATAAGAACAATTTATTGCATGCACATAATATATAATAACGTACACTCCAAGAACACACAAGAAGAACAAATACCATTAGTGAAGGAGAAAAACCATCACCATGAAAAACAAGAACAACAAATAGCCGTAGAATTAATAACTACTAAGAGTTGATCTGCCTTCAGCTAGATTGATGACAAGGAGAAGAGAGAGAATGATGGCCGTGTTGAGAAACATGGAAGCTCTTTTGTAATTGGCCATGTTAATTAATTGAAAGAAGGCTATGGAAAATCAAGATCCAAATGCATAGATGCGGAAGATTCTGATGCTAGGTGCATGTGAAAGCAAATTAAGATGGTTCAGATTACAGGAAGTCATTGTAAGGAGGCTGCATAAAGTCAACATGAGAGTTGATGGTTTTTTTTGTGCTGAAGCACGGGCGTGCTGAATATGACACGGCCGTGCAAGACGGCAAAACGTTCGAATCAGTTTTTTCGTTTCCTATTTTAATGAGATTTGCAGAGATCCGATGTGGAATTTCGAGATGCATAGATCTAGGTGGATCATAGGCGTTATTGTGATTATGAAACTTGGGTTGGAGAAAGATCGCTAGTGGAGAAATTTGCTTAGTGTGAATTTAGGCGACATATAAAATATGAAAGAAAAGGAGGGAGGCATCAGGTACTTGCAGAGGCAACCGAAAATGCAGAGGTGAGTGGTATAAGCCGGTTTGACCACATAAAAAGAGGACTTCTTGCCAAACGTCATGTGAGCGACTAGTAGTAAGCTCAAGGCACTACTAAAAAAAGATGTTTTAGGGTTGGTAAAATGCCATCCTTAAAAGTCAATTTACGTCCTTAAAAGTATTTAGGCATGGCTTAAGGATGGGAAATGTGTGTCCTAATTAACATGCGTCTCAAAAAGTTTAAAAACCGTGTCACCGTCCCAAAAGGTTTAGTTAGGTCCTTACCACCTACCACCGACCCTAATAAGAACTGGTTTTATTAAAACAAAAAAAATGGCGCAAAAAATGGTGGGAAACGCATTTTTTTGGGGGGAAGCTATACGCTCTATGAAAGTAATTTTTTTTTTTTTTTTTTTATAATGCAACCCCAATATGCTTATAGGATTTACTCCCCCGTCTCAAAATGATCTTCACGTTTCCAAATTTTGTTTCACTTGGGCCTTAAAGTAGTATTTCCATAGATTAAATTAAATGAGGAGGAATACGATTTTTCAAGATGATCATTCACGAAAACACTATATTAACACTTATATCAAGTGTAATAACATGTACATTAGTCAATCATGTTCAAAACTTGAGAAACTGAGACTAAAAGAAGTATATATTTGATACCCCCTCTGTCCCTAAATGAGTGTCCATTTTCAAAAAATCTTTGTCCCTAAATGAGTGTCTTTTTTTAACATAACTTTCTCCCTAAATTTTTTTTTCGAAATTTTTTTCACCGGTTTCTTTATACGTGCAAAACTAAATGTTTGGAAAGGAGATTACAAGACTATATATGAATCGTTGTTACTAAATTGTTCAAAAAGTTGAGATTTTCAGTGTCCCTTAAAATGAAATTTGGACACTCATTTAGGGACAGAGGGAGTATCAGTGGCGGATCTACACCAAAAAGTTTGCCATTGCCTATTCTTTCCTTAAAAAAAAAAAAAAGACGCGATACTAAAATTCAACACGTTTACAATTATAAATATAATAGGCTTCAATATGTCAACATTATATTAAACAAACGCAATTTACAATTGATGTTTCCTAGGATTCATATTTTGAAAATAAGTTAAAATCTCATCCTCACTAATAGTCATGAATACATCTCTTTCTACAAAAGTTACCAATCGGTCATTTAACCATTCGTCCCCCATCTTAGACCTCAAATCGCTCTTTACATGCTTCATAGCTGAAAAGACCCGCTCAACACTTGCGGTTGCTACCGGCAAAAGCAAAGCAAGCTTCACAAGCTTATAAACCACATGGTAAGTCTCATTCTTTTTTTGTTGCCACAAGTGTCGTTGAAAGATCAACAAGCCCTTTCAAATCCGAAAAACGAGAGTCTAAGCGCATATCCATAATATAATTAGCCAATTGATTGCGGATAGATGATTCACATTCCTCCAAAAAATCATTAGGATACAATCGCGTCATCCTCATCAATTTTTCTTCATCAAAAGAAGCAAACGACAAAGAAGGACTCAAGCATGCTACACATTGTAATAGTTCAGTGCTTTCCACATTAAATCTTTCATCAAGTTCTTTCAATTGCACGTCCAAAATACTAAAAAAACAATCATTCTTGTAATGATGTAGATTAGTAACAAATGAACTTTGACGACGGGATTTCTTCAACAAGTAATAGGGTCCATCCATGTCCGGCACATCAATGTCATGTCTCTTACAAATTTCAACAACACTATTCAAGAGGACTTCCCATACACTATCCCTCTTTTGTTGAAGTCGACGTTTGGCAATTGTTACAAGATTCAAAGCATTCAAGAGATCTTGCGCACGCCTTTGTAAAGCCAAATTCAAATCATGAGTAGTCCCTAGAACATCAACCA
Source organism: Campanula takesimana (assembly GCA_026119855.1). NCBI lineage: Eukaryota > Viridiplantae > Streptophyta > Magnoliopsida > Asterales > Campanulaceae > Campanula > Campanula takesimana. The sequence continues at coordinate 1,511,759 of JAOWBW010000219.1, read as the reverse complement.
TCAAATACAACATAAAAATAAAACGAAAATCATGTAACCTATTTATCAAAGTGCTTGCTTGACCACGAACATCACAAGAAGCATCTTCAACAATTGTTTCAAGTACTTTAATCACCGGACCATACAAACTCATAATACTCGTAAGAGTCTTGAAATGGGACCCCCAACGAGTATCACCCGGCCTCGCAAGTGATGATTGTTGATTTAAACCTCTACCGGTTTCTACCAAACCCTCCTCGACTATTTCGGCTAAATGGGCAAATTGTTTGTCTCGAAGCAACTCTTGTCTTTTGTTAGAACAACCAATAATATTCACAACATCATTAACCAATCCGAAAAAAGCACCCACATCAATATTACGCTTGACAGCCGCAACTAATGCCAATTGAAGTTGATGAGCAAAACAATGAACATAAAATGCAGAAGGATTCTCTTTTTTGAATTAAAGTTCTTAATCCATTTTCACGACCACTCATATTGCTTGCTCCATCATACCCTTGACCTCTAATCTTAGACATACTCAAGTTATTCTTAGTCAAAAGGTCTGCAATTGCATTTCTAAGTGCTATGGCATTTGTTTCTTTCACATGTGCTACCCCAAAAATCTTTCCACAACACCGCCTTTGGAATCAACATAACGCACAACAAGCCCCATTTGTTCTTTCATAGAACAATCACCAGATTCATCAGCTAAAATAGTGAATACATCATCCCCAATCTCTCTCAAATTTTTGAAGTGGTTAAAAAGGCACATGCCTTTGCAAGTTCTTTTTGAATGTCAGGGGAGGTCATCTTACGACTCACATGTTGGGCATGAGCCTCTCTTAACAAATTTACATATTCAAGAAAATGACCTTGATAAGAAGATTCTTTTGCCTCGTTATGTCCCCGAAAAGCTTGCCCACCCCTCAAAAGTAATTTAGTAACTCTAAGTGATGTCTTCAAGTTCATTACATAATCATTATCTTCTTGTTCAGTTTGTCTATTCACACATGTTCTGATGCTTTGCGCCGAGTTCATGAGAATTGTACATTTTGCTTTACTTGCTTGATGACAATCACTACTAGCGTGCAAGTCAAGTCCGTTCTTCATTCTAGACCAACACCTAAAACCATCCTCTTTACCAACAAAATATTCACCACCATACTTACTCACATCTTTAAACAAATAGCATGGCAAACAAAACAAGGCATCTTTCGATTCACTATATTCCAACCAATCTTTATATTCACTAAACCACCCATAATTAAATTTACGCTTTTTACTTGAGATGAGAGTGGTCGGATATACCGGTAGATTTGGTTGTTCCGGTCCTTTGAGGAGGTAAGTTCTTCTAACTCTTTCAACATCATCCGGATGAAAAACCGAAATTGGCTCCCTTTTCCCGGGATCACTTTGTAGGGTCACATCTCCGCCTCTTAATCGTATTGTAGGTTGTGGTCCTTGTGTTTCTTGAAAAACTACCTCCGGCTCCTCTTGAGCAATTGGAACACTAGGGCTTGGTTTATTTCTTGGAGTCACCGTAATGAACCGATCCAACAACCTATTACCAATGTTATCAAATGAGAAGATTAACAATAAGGAATTTGAGACAGAAATAACAACAAAATTAGGAAAGAATTGAAATCAATTTTAGATTTTAGGCCATTAGGGTTTACCTTTGATTGGAGCATTTCTTTTTGTTTTCTTGAGGGGGCTGCGGAGGGGAAGTATTTACGTCCATTTCAACGAGGGCGGCGGTGAGGGAGCGGTGGGCGGCGGCGGTGGACTGAACTTAGTCGTCGAACGGTGAGATCGCAAGGAGCGGCAAAGAGACAGACCCAAAATTGATTTTGCTTTTTTCCTTCTGTTCTGCGATGCTATGCCTGGTATCTATATTTTGTTTTTTTTAAACTTAACACTCGAAACGACGCCGTTTTGAAAAAAATAAAAATTTAAAAAAAAAAATATTTAACACCCAAAACGACGTTGTTTTGCAAAAAAAAAAAAAAAAAAATTTTTTTTTTTTTTTTTTTTTTTTTTACCATTGCCCGGGCAATGGTAGGCACACTAGTAAATCCGCCCCTGGGGAGTATATAACTAGTTAAATTTATCCAATTCCATATAACTTGGGCCTTAAATCAGCTTCTTTATATCATGTTCTCTAGCGAAACTCGAATCCCAGTACTAGCAAAAGGAACCTGGAAAAAAAAAACAACAAAAAAATGTATTAATATAAAATTCTTAAATATAATAAAACTTCCCAAACACAATCATGTATGTTCTGAGTGTTTTCTTAATACTCCCTCTATCTCAGAAAGTTAGTCCCTCTGATAGTTTGAATGAATTTTAAGTAATAATTTAGGTTACTTTTAATTATCCGAATGAGAATCTAAAAATTGGTATTGATAATATATATATAACGGTGTATCAATATCAAGTTTTAAATTCTCATTAGGATAATTAAAAGTAGCCAAAATTGCTCAAAGTTCATTCATAGTAACAATGAAAATAGAGGAACTAACTTTCTGGGAAAGAGGGAGTACATAATCTATCTATCTATATATAAAGCAAGAAAGTCTCGTTCCCTCCCAAAAATGTCACTATCAAGGGCAAGAATATAATCTCAACCAAACAAGAACAAATATGTCATTATCTTTAATTTGGTACAAGTAGTCAACTTTGCATGTCAATTAATTTTTATATGATATTTTTTAATTCTTTTATTTATTGAAAATATTTTATTTTGAGCAATATATCTATATATATATATAAAAGCAAGAAAGTCTCTTCCCCTCCCAAAAATGTCACTATCAAGGGCAAAAATATAATCTCCATCAAACAAGGACAAATATGTCATTATCTTTAATTTGATACAAGTAGTCAACTTTGCATGTCAATTAATTTTTATATGATACTTTTTAATTCTTTTATTTATTGAAAATATTTTATTTTGAGCAATATATATATCTATATATAAAAGCAAGAAAGCCTCTTTCCCTACCAAAAATGTCAATATCAAGGGCAAAAATGTAATCTCCACCAAACAAGGACAAATATGTCATTATCCTTAATTTGGTACAGGTAGTTAACTTTGCATGTCAATTAAATTTTATATGATACTTTTTAATTATTTTATTTATTGAAAATATTTTATTTTGACCAATATATAGTGAAAAATTACTAATTGATGCGGACACTAAGGCGTTGAAGTTTTTGGAGTCATTTGAGCGCGTGCACGAAAACCGTCGTAACTTTTGACTCCGGATGAACCGCGGAACGCACCGCATATCAAATCGAACGTCGGAACGAATCGAACAATAGTCATTGGGCAAAGCCCCTTGAGGCAGGGTCTAAAACACCAAAAAACATTATTTAAGGCCTCAAACGGGCTTCTTTATTTTTTATTAGTTTTTTTGTTTTTTCATATGTTTCTTTTTTGCTTAGTTAGTGTTTATTTCATTTTAGGGTTGGAGAACGTATAAATACATTTTTCTAGGATGTTTGAAGTCAATTTTCTCCGTTTAATATATTAATCATTTATCCCAATCTTAGTGCATGTTCATAAGTTTTATAACCGGATTTTAAATGACTGTCGTGATACGATTTATTTTCAAGAGTGTGCAATTTTGGCTCCAATGTTAAATGTTATTAATGCTGTCAATGACTATATGGTTTCATTGAACGATTTGGTGTCGAAGACTTATTTGAGTTCTGTCATACCTTGCCATACTGATGATCATTATGAATCTTTGAGCAATCTTCATACACCAGAATTCATAAACAGTATTTGTATATCACGACTTCCTAATCACACATTGATCATGAAAGTTGGAACTCCTGTCATGTTACTCAGAAATATTGACTCATCAGTTTGTCTTTAAAACAATACACGTTTGATTATAATTAGGCTTACGGATCATGTTTTAGAAGGTGAAGTCTTTTCTTCTGAAAAAAGTATTAATTTTGAGGATGTCACTAACACCATCTGACACAATGATTCCATTTTGATTTGAAAGCCCACGATTCGCACTCATTATCTCATATGCAATAACAATTAATAAAATACAAGGTCAGTCGTTATTGTTCGTTGATCTTCTGTTAAAGAAACATGTATTCTGCCATGGATAACTGTATGTCGCTTTATCAAGAGTGAAATAATCCCGACGGCCTGGAAATATTGATATGTAATGATGATATCTCAAGTTACTCTGATATTTCTACTGACAATGTAGTTTTTAAAAAAGTATTTCATGTAGTTTTTAAGAAAGTAATCCATAATTTGTAATGCAAACATGCCTCCAGTTCAATATATAGTCCCTCCTTCCCAGCACAAGTAGGACTAGAGGAGTGGGCACAATAACTAAGAGAAAAGTAGTGTATGTGTGGTAGAAAATGAAGAAAGAGAATGAGTGGGGTAAATAGTAGTGTTGGTTGAATAATTTGAGTGGTGAAAAATGAAGAAAGAGAATGAGTGGGATTAAATGGTGGGGTTGGTTGAATATAAATATATTAAAACATTTCCATTTTAGGCAGTCTCATTTGTTTTGGGACGACGTAAAAGGGAAAGAAATCCTACTTGTGCTGGGATGGAGGGAGTATTGTTTATTATATTTGTTTTTATTTCATTTTGGGATTTAGTAGCATCCCGTGCATCGCACGGGTGTAACACTAGTAATAATAATAATAATAATAATAATAATAATAATAATAATAATAATAATAATAATAATAATAATAATAATAATAATAATAATAATAATAGAGGGGACACCCCTAAGCTCTTGTCAATTTGGGCCTTGATATAACAGTCATGGCCACCATGTCAATTGAGAAATGTAAACTAGTAATATACTCCCTCCGTCCCTCTTTAATCTACAAAATTTTCCATTTTGGTTGTCCCACTTTAATCTACAAAGTCTCAAAAAGGAAATATTTTAATACTTTTAAAATAATGGGACCCACTTGTCATATTCACAACAACTATCCACTTACTATTCTCTACCCACTTTCTCTCTCTCACTCAACTATCTACACTCACAACACATCAACCTTTTCACTTTTTCCTTAAATAATGTGCTCAACCCAAAATTTACAAGTTAAAGTTAAAGAGGGACGGAGGGAGTAGGAACTTATCTAAATAACAAGTTCACTTACAATAAGTGATAGAACAATTTTAATCCCTGAATGCCACACTCATATTTAAGTAAGAGAAAGAGGAAGAGATGAAGCGGAAGCATGTAATAAATGTATACCTGTTGAATCCATCTTGATGTCTTGAAGGGAGAATAAGAATGAAGTAGAAGATAATGTAGGGAGATGATCTTCTAAATGAAAGTGTCTCTTAGTCTCTCAAAAGTTCTTTCAATAATGAAGAGATAATTTAGATGAGAGAAAGTAAGAATCAAGTATGTTTAAGGCTTGATGGAGGGGCCTTTATATAGTAAACATGGTGACACTTCAAATAGGGACCATACATATTCATTTCCAAAGCAATGTTGATTTACCATGTTGCCCATCAAAGATAGATAAATAACATTTCAGGGATTCTACACATTGACTATTTTGACCATACTTTATATTAATGTCATAGTTATGATTTTATTTATGGAAGGTACCAAATTATTTGTGTTGCAAGCCACATTGATCTAACAATCTCCCACTTGGGTTGCAAAACAAATTTCTTCCTTTAAATCATAAGTACAACATAAATGATAACCCAAATGTGCACTTTGTTATCACTTATAACAATCTCGTCCATTAGTCATACAAGTATAGAACTAAAGGGGCAGTCGTTGTAATTGATTCGCAACTAAACTCACTATAATTACATATACTAATTCAACTAAATGACATAGATCAAAAGTATGGATGTGTAGCATGGATCTTAATGAATATATACATATTATTCCAACTAGTCCAACTTAACCAAATGAGATCAAACTTTAAATAATAATAGAACAATAAAATTGAAGAAAACAACATAAACTCCCACTATATTAAATGTTATCAAAAGTTGTTACACCCATATGAGCAACATGCTCGTGAAACACTAAAGGTGATAACGCCTTAGTAAACGGATCCGCTAACATAGAGTTTGTATCAATAAGTTGTATTTCTATTTGTTCATTTTGTACCCTCTCTCTTACAACAAGAAATTTAATGTCAATGTGTTTAGACTTTGACGAGCTCTTGTTATTGTTGGAGTACAAGACCGCTGCCTTATTGTCACAATAAAGCTTAACAGGTCTTTCGACACTATCAACAATACGCAGTCCCTCAGTGAATTTACGCAGCCATATAGCTTGATTGGATGCCTCAAAACAAGCAACGAACTCGGCTTCCATGGTGGAGGAAGTAACGAGTGTCTGCTTGGCACTTCTCCAAGAAATGGCTCCACCGGCTAATGTGAAGACATAACCAGACGTTGATTTACGGCTGTCTTGGCATCTAGCAAAGTCGGAATCGGAATACCCAATGATCTCGAGATGATCCGACTTTGAATATGTAAGCATGTAGTCCTTGGTGTTTTGTAAGTACCGCATCACTCTTTTGGCTGCGACCCAATGTTCTCTCCCCGGATTGCTTTGGTATCGACCAAGCATCCCAACAATAAAAGCTAAGTCTGGACGAGTACAGATTTGAGCATACATTAAGCTTCCTACTGCTGATGCATAAGGGATGTTTTCCATATACTTGGTTTCAAAATTGTTTTTGGGACATTGATTAAGACTAAATTTATCTCCTTTAGAGACAGGGGTGTCATGTGGTTTACAGTTTTGCATGCTAAATCTTTGTAATACCTTCTCTATATAGGCCTTTTGTGATAATCCTAAAGTACCTCGTGAGCGATCACGGTGTATTTGGATTCCTAATACAAAAGATGCCTCTCCAAGATCTTTCATTTCAAATTTCTTTGAAAGAAATTTCTTAGTTTCTTTTAGAAGGTTTATATCATTACTAGCTAGCAAAATATCATCCACATATAAGACTAAGAATATAAACTTACTCCCACTGAACTTATGGTATATACAATCTTCACCAATATTCATTTCAAAGCCAAATGAAAGAATTACTTGGTTAAATTTGAGATACCATTGACGGGAAGCTTGCTTGAGCCCATAAATGGATTTCTTAAGTTTACAAACTAAATGATTAGTTTGTTCCAAATCATCCACCATTTCTGGTTTCTTCATATAAATGGTTTCCTCAATGTCTCCATTGAGAAAAGCAGTTTTTACATCCATTTGATGAAGCTCAAGGTCATAATGTGCCACTAAAGCCATAATGATCCTAAAGGAGTTTTTAGAAGACACCGGAGAGAATGTTTCTTTGTAGTCAATACCTTCCTTTTGAGTGAAACCTTTGGCAACAAGACGAGCCTTATATCTTTCCACATTACCTTGTGAATCCTTTTTGGTTTTAAATATCCATTTACAACCAATCGGTTTCACATCCTTCGGTAATGAGACAAGATCCCAAACGTCGTTGTCTTTCATAGATTTTAACTCTTCATTAATGGCATTGATCCACTTATGAGAATTAGGACCTTTAATGGCTTCATGGAAGGTGAGAGGCTCATCTCCCACTAAACCTAGGTGTCCTTCATTCTCTGCAAGATACACCTCATAATCATCCGAAATGGCACTTCTTCTAACTCTATTGGATCTCCTTAAAGGCACTGGTTCTTCCTCATTTTGAGGTTGTTGAATTTCCTCATTTTGATCAACATTTTCATGTTGTTCAATATTTATAGGGGAGTCAATATTTTGAATTTGTTCCTCTTGAATTTCAGGTACAAGTACTTGATTTTCAATTGGGACTACTAAGGGAAGAGGTATAGAAAAGGATTCCTCTTCCTTAAATTCAAAATTATTATTCCTAATTTCCCCTCTAAATTCAACATCCTCAAAGAACCTAGCATTTCCCGTTTCAAAAAACGTTCTAGTTTTCGGGTTGTAAAATTTATAGCCCCTTGATCTTTCGGCATACCCTACAAAGTAGCAACTAACTGTCTTAGCGTCCAATTTTCCTTCGTTAGGCGTATAAGGCCTAGCTTCTGCTGGACAACCCCATACATGAAGATGATTTAGGGACGGTTTCTTATTCGTCCATAATTCATAAGGGATTTTATTGTTAGTGGCCTTAGAGGGAGCCCTATTTAGAAGATAAGTTGCGGTTTTTAATGCATCGCCCCGTAATGAGTGAGGTAAAGAAGTATTAGAAACCATACTTCTTACCATATCCTGAAGGGTTCTATTACGTCTCTCAGCTACACCATTCATGCTAGGCGTACCCGGCATAGTGTAGTGAGGGACAATCCCACACTCTTCAAGATAGCGAGCAAAAGGACCCGGACGTTGTTCTCCCGAACCATCATTCCGACCATAGTATTCACCACCACGATCGGATCTAACGTTCTTAATAGTCTTACCTAGTTGATTTTCAACTTCGGCTTTAAAAGACTTGAAAACGTCCAAAGATTGAGACTTTTCATGAAGCAAATAAATGTATCCATATCGAGAGTAGTCGTCTATGAACGTAATAAAATATTGTTGACCATTCCAAGAAGGAGAAGGGAATGGCCCACAAATATCCGTATGTATTAGTTCTAAGACGCTTGATGCTCTCGAGGATACCTTTCTTTTCGAGTTTGTAAACTTTCCTTTTAGGCATTCAATGCAAAAGTCCTTTTCAGGAACATCAAGTTTATTTATGATTCCTTCTGACACAAGCTTATCAATTCTCCTTTTGGAGATATGACCCAAACGCCTATGCCATAAGGTATAAGAATTTTCACTTGAAAACTTTCGCTTCTTAGATTTAGTTTCATTATTATGGGACTCATTGATTGTTTGAGTAGTGTTAAGCAAATAAAGATTATCACTACTCGATAAAGTACTAGTACCAACAATAATGGAATTGAAATATAAATCACATCTATTATTATCAAATGAACAAGAGTAACCCTCTTTATCCAAAACAGTGATAGATATTAAATTCCTTCTAAACGAAGGTACAATAAAAGTATTATTTAATACAAAATAATATCATGTACTTAACAACAATCTAAAGGTTCCAATGCCTATGACTTCTACCGGGTTCCCAGCTCCCATATAGATGAATCTTTCATCTTCACTGGGTCTTCGGTAATTCAGGCAACCCTGCATAGACATACTAATGTGAGTTGTTGCACCAGAATCCAACCACCATGTATATGTAGGAATTGAAATTAAATTAGCCTCAGTACAAACAAGACCAAATGACATACCTTTCTTAGCACGCCAAGCGTGATACTTAGGGCAGTCGTACTTCATATGACTCGGGTCCTTGCAAAAGAAGCACTTCTTTTCCTTACGATCATCAGATGATCCTTTAGGCTTCTTATTGCTTGTTACCGCAATTTCCTTCCCTCTTCTCTTAGTCCCATGAGAAGAGGTAGATGCTAAGTGAGCACTTTCAATTTTAGATTGCTTCAACCTATCTTCCTCTTGTGTCAGATGTGAGATTAATTCATTAATATCCCACTTGTCTTTCTGACAATTATAGGTCACCTCAAAGTGACCAAACTGAGGAGGAAGAGAAATCAACACTAAATGGACGAGAAGATCTTCCGATATCTCTAACTTAAGTCCTTTTAGTTTAGTTGATAAGTGAAGCATTTCTAAAATATACTCCCTTAAGTTCCCGGTACCCTTGTATTGTACTTCATGGAAACAAGTTTCCTTAGGGTAGAACTTGTTTCCGACTTTTCGCTTTTAGCAAAGCGCCGCTCAAGGGTTTCCAGAAAGGTCTTAGCATCAACGTCCTCGGGGACACTGTTGAGAAATGCCTCCGGGACAACATTTTTCATGATCATAAGACTTACGCGATTAGAGCGTTTCCACTTCTCAAAGTTCAAGCGATCCTCAGCGGTGCTATCTTCACTAAGAGGAAGAGGAATTGGCTCCCTAAATGCGAGGTCTATGTCCATGCAGCCCAAGATCATAGTAATTTTGTTTTTCCAAGTTTTAAAGTTTGTCCCATTAAGCATTGGAATTGTGCTCATCGCAGCAGTAATAGAAGAAGCGTTAAGTAAATCTGGGAATCGAGAACAAGAATGAATACAAAACAATAATAAGTAACTACATTATAAATTAAAAGATCAATTATATCAAATGAAATCCATCAATAAAGCAATTAACATGACATCAAAACTAATCTTTGGATTGCGAATTGACTCATAAATAACTACTTTAGATGACAAGTAATTTGAACAATATTTGATTAAATGCTTAATCTTCCTTTGGGTAGTCTTAAGCATTTAATAAAATTACCAAATGTTCATTTTATATGTCATCACAAGAATGCTTAAGACTTTCTTAGTACGTGGCGTTGTTCAACCTTAGTCGTTCCACCAATCCGTTCGGATGGTTGAGGAGACCAGTCAAGGTTTCCAGCCTGATATACCATCGTTAGTCAAATGTCAAGATCTTCTTTGGAAAATTCAAGTCATTCATATCTTAAACATTCAACACTTTAATAATTTTGCATTTAAATAACGTTAATCACTTAGGTGATAATATTATTTAAATAATGAATAAAATTATTTAAGCATATAATTGATCAGGGCTTTAAGGTTTGAAAAATTAATGTTTTGTCCAAGGGAAACAAAAGTTGTACAGAAAATAAGAATTTTTCCAAAAAATCTGTGAACAGTGACTGCTCGGCCGAGTCAAGGAAAGTGCTCGGCCGAGCACTTTAAATCAGATTGTTTGAAAATTGATCTGCTCGGCCGAGCAGAACAAAGGACACGGCCGAGCACTTTTAATCAGAACATTTTGCCTTTGTTGACATACAATGCGCGGCCGAGCAAATCCAAACGCTCGGCCGTGCAAGTCTTGGTCCGACCGGGCAAAGCTAAAAACCCGACCGGGTTTTCAAGAGAACCGAACCGGACTCGACCAAAGATCCAACCGGTTTATGTCAATTTTGGCGCCTGTTCATCTGCTCGGCCGAGCAAAACAAAGGACTCGGCCGAGCAGTTCGCGCCTTTTAATATGCTCGGCCGAGCAAAGCAAAGGACTCGGCCGAGCAAGGCGATTTTCTGCACTTCTGAATTTTGTTTAAAACTTTCCCAAAATTAATGAATTGCAAGTAGATCCACATGGTATGTACTTAAAACATAAAACCACGTTATATAGGGATAATCTTGCTTAAACTTAGTGGAATCAAGTGAGTAGATCCACATGGTATGCATTTAAACATAAAATCATGTTATGAAGGGATAGTCTCACAAGAACCATTTTTAAATAACAAAACTTTTTCAAACCATTTACTTAATTTATATGAAGATCATCAGTACTCTATGAATGAATTAGAGTCCTTAATCAATCATCAAATACCTTAAGATTCAACAGGGAAAATGAATCATAGTTAAAGCGGTTTAATGCTTTTTCTTAATACAAGAGCTCAAACTCAAACTAAATAATGAGCGGGGCTCTGATACCAATTGATAGAACAATTTTAATCCCTGAATGCCACACTCATATTTAAGTAAGAGAAAGAGGAAGAGATGAAGCGGAAGCATGTAATAAATGTATACCTGTTGAATCCATCTTGATGTCTTGAAGGGAGAATAAGAATGAAGTAGAAGATAATGTAGGGAGATGATCTTCTAAATGAAAGTGTCTCTTAGTCTCTCAAAAGTTCTTTCAATAATGAAGAGATAATTTAGATGAGAGAAAGTAAGAATCAAGTATGTTTAAGGCTTGATGGAGGGGCCTTTATATAGTAAACATGGTGACACTTCAAATAGGGACCATACCTATTCATTTCCAAAGCAATGTTGATTTACCATCTTGCCCATCAAAGATAGATAAATAACATTTCAGGGATTCTACACATTGACTATTTTGACCATACTTTATATTAATGTCATAGTTATGATTTTATTTATGGAAGGTACCAAATTATTTGTGTTGCAAGCCACATTGATCTAACAATAAGTACAATTCTCAGTTAGCTCTGTCATGGCAATTATCCTCTCGGCGTACATATCCTCTCCACGTACACCTGCTCAGAAAAAAGCAAGTTTATGACACTATTCAGACGACAAAAGTCTTTTCACATGTTTAAAAATACTACCAATAACAATTTTTTTTTGATATTTATTAGGATAAGTAACTTAACATAAATTAGCAGTCAAGTCCAAGTTTAATCAATGTTCAATTGTAATAACGACGAAAAGAGTGAGAACATCACTTGAGATAGACGGATTATAAGCAAACACATCCCTAACTAATACTACCTCTGTCCTTAAATGAGTGTCCAAATTTCATTTTAAGAGACATCTAAAAATCTCAACTCTTTGTACAATTTGGTGGCAAAGATTCATATATAATTTTTGCAATCTCCTTTCCAAACATTTAGTTTTGCACGGTGAAAAAAAAATTCGAAAAAAAACATTTAGGGACAAAGTTATGTTAAAAAAAAAGACACTCATTTTGGGACAAAGATTTTTTGATAATGTTGGGACAAAGTTATGTTAAAAAAGACACTCATTTAGGGAACAAGAAACGGAGGGAGTATAAGCAAAGACATCCCTAATTAAGAACAAGAAAACAAGTTAACTGACTTTAAAAAGGATTAATGAAAATTGAAACTATCAAAGACAATATTCCATGCTATCAAGTTAACTCACTAATCTGTACCATAATTTAGGAGTGATGTACATAAATGCTTAAGACCAGTGTTCTAAAAGACGCCCGTCTAGGCTAGGCCCCGCCTAGGCTCTAGGCGTTCATGAAACGCCTAAGTCCCGCCTAAGATATTATAACAATTTCTGAATTCTCGGCCCCGCCTAAGTCCCGTTTAGACCCCGCCTAGGCGCTAGGCCCTGCTGCGGCGCCTAGCAACCGCCTAGCGCTTTTTAGAACCTTGCTTAAGACACCTATCATGAAAAGGGGGAGATGCAGATAAGAAGCGGGGAAAATAACAATCATGGAAATATGACAAAGTTAACTTAGTAATCTGTATAATTTAGGAGTTACCAGGCCAAGGTTATTTTCACCCTTTGAGCTTCATTAGATCCAACGTCTTCTAATAAAAAATGCTCAAGACACGTCACAATATCAATTTGATCAGATACACAAATATTGTTGTTCATCACTACATGCGTTGAGAAAATGTCTTGTTCATAGCATTCATTAGTACTTATACAAATGAAGAACTTAGAAACAATGGTAAAAGGAGTATATAAATCCTGAAGCGCTTACCTTGTCATCACAACCGAACAAACCTCACAAATGGACTTTGCAGAATCAGATGAATTGTCAATTCCGTTGCATATATACAAGGAGATTTTAAGAAATCATTACATAAGTATAAATTTCGCATACAGCAACTAAAACATCAAACTGACCTTGTCAAAACCTATAAAGTTCTTTTCTCTGCAGAGAACTCTGCCTGAGATTCTGGAAAAAAAAACCCAAAACAAGAACAATTACAAGAAATTTTAAACACCACCACATTCATATAATGCAGCAGCAATCCCATGTATTCTGAAAATTTAAAATGTATTCTGAAAATTTTAAGCGGGCACCCTTAGACAAGTTCACGTACCAACTAGGCTATTTAACACCACGAAATAGACAGCCGTGAAGCTTTCTCTGAAAAAAAGAAGATGTTCACCAACACTATTTGAACGAACTTAAAGGGGGATAGAACCTTCAGATTTGATGTACTAAGTTATTAAATCAATAAAACAGGTACATTTATCTGTAATTTCTGTGAACAAAAATGACAAACAACATATCAATTGAGATTAAGGAGGCACTAAATCGCTGGGAAAAAAAAAAAAGTGAGGGCACAAAATTGTACTAGATAAAGAGGGTTTACCTCGTTCCCATACTAACAAGATGCAATGGATGAGTAGAGAATCAAACAAATAGGCTGAAATTGAAACTCCCGAACACGACGGCTGCTAAGAACTTTTAGGGTTAAAGGTTGTTGATTAAAAAATAAGCGATAGAGAGATAATGTGAGGGTAGATGATTTCGTGTGGGAAATGGAAGAAGTGGCGTTAGAATAGGGTACTACTATAACAAGGCATGGATTTTACAAGGCATGGAGAAATGACCAAAGTACCCTCATATATATACTTTTAAAAAAAAAAAACCTTCCCCTCCCTCCCCATTTCAAACCAGTTCGACTCTTCTCTCTCTCTCAAACGGCGGAACCCTTCTCTCTGCGGCGACCACCACAAGACCGACCACCATACACAACCCGAAATGAAGACAAACCTTCCTCTCACCGGCGGAAAGTCCGGCGCCGCCTCTTCTACCGCCGCTCCAAAAGTAATCATAATTTCTAAACCTAAATTTCAATTTGAAAACCCAACATTAATTTTATGCCTAAAATCAATTATATAACGCTTAGTGTTGTTTAAACCTATCCTATATGGTTCTAATTGCGATTTCGTAACATAAATTGGGGTTTTTTGTTTGAATCGGATACAAATTCGTGGGCATAAAATTTGAAATTGTCGGGGTGTGTTTCGTATGAACAAACACGAGCTTCCTGTCAACATGTCGTGTATTAGCACACGAAATGTAAACTGATTGTTGATGTGCATTTCGTGTGTATTTACACGACATACTTGTCAACATTTCGTGCATGAGCACACGATATGTAAACTGATGAATCCGTTTACATGTCGTGTGCTCATACACGAAATGTTGACAAACATGTCGTGTAAATACACACGAAATGCACATCAACATGTCGTGTATTACCACACGAAATGGTATCTGTGAAGTGAATTTTGTTTAAATTTTTTGTTGTTAAATATTTCAACTATAATTGTTGCTTATTTATTTGTCTCTTATTTAATTTTTTGTAGGGACGTAAACCTGCGACTGCCTCTAATAGAAAGAGGAAGGCCGAGGAGGCAGCTGCAGCTAGAGGAGATGCACGGACCAAAAAGAAGCACGACAATTGTTGCCTATTTACATGTCGTGTGCTCATACACGAAATGTTGTTAAATATTTCAACTATAATTGTTGCTTATTTATTTGTCTCTTATTTAAATTTCGTATAAGTTCATACGACTTAATATTTTACACAATTGGTCTATGTCGTGTAAAGGTACACGACATGAAGGCTTCCTGTCGTCCTTTCGCACACGACACGCGAAGGGTAGTTTCGCCATTATTGGTGCCTTGTATGTAATATGCCTTGTATATAGAATTTACCGTTAGAATAGGAAGGGTTGGGTTTTCCATTTTGTATTTTAGCGGATCAGTTTTGGGGCATTCTTTCCAGACCCACAACGCTGACCTATCAGTTATTTAGCACGGTGTTTAATTATGGTTACGAGCAGGCTGCCTTATTTAGTGCACAATTGGGTCAAACCCAATTAGACGACCCAAAAAAGGTTGTCCCTAAAAATAACTTGTTTTGTAGTGAGAAGATTAGGAGAGGAGAAGATGTTGTACACTACCTACAACAACATTATTCGCTCGGTTTGGAGTAAGAGACTGGCATGTTGGTGTAAAAGGGAGAGACATTAATAAATAGAAGTTAGGAGGAGAGCCGACTACTAGTAGCCAGCTGGCAAGGGGAGGAAAATTCACAATACCTAACAGAGAGCGAAGGAGAACAACTAATAGTCGATGCAAGAAACAAGGGGAGACTGTGTTTCAAGGAGAGGCATTGCGAGGAAAGTGGGTTTGGTGGGAGAAGGCGATGTTAGACTTGCAGATAGAAATCAAAGGAGAAGTCGATTTGGGGAGAGGAATCTAACACGGAAAGGTTGAAGCGTCGCTTGGTTTCAACTCGCGTTATTACTTGATCGTGGAGGCTCATCATCATGGGGGGAGCTTAGTGCTCGATGTTGTTGAGCTACAGTGTGGAGGTCATCTTCAGGTGAGAGATTGTTCGATTATGGAGTCTAAGCCAACGAGGAATGGTATTTGGGTGAAAGTCTAAACCAAAAAAGAATTTGAGTTGGAGCCAAAGTACAAGGAAAGTGCCCTCTCAGTTACTGGGCAAAACTAACACCAATGATTGTATACACATGTAAAGAAGAATGGTCTAAGAAGAGGAGAAATCCAGCATCAATACAGTTTCAGGCTTGGGCATTCTTCTACAATGTGTTGACTCAAGCAATAAAGTCTTGTGAAGTACAACTATCAATGTAATAAATATTCTAATTAAAGGAGTCCAAATCCTTTGTACAACTTTGTGTGCCACTTCATGTGCCACAAGTGATCTAATGGCTCACAATTGTTAAGAGTGGTATTATTGTAATATTATGCAAACATGTGAACGGTTAGATTAGAAGTGGTACATGGAGTGGCACACAAAAGTGGTACAGGAGATCTCGACTCTAATTAAAGCAAGGGGGCAACTAATTTGGGACATCATAGAAAGGAAAAGATAACACTTAATTTACGGGCCTATATACTTGCTGTAAACTTAAACATATCACACACCGAGTGGACTCACACACCGAGTGGACCATCATAACCCCCGAGTACCCAGCATAAATTTTGATAAGAAAGCAGAATATAGAAACAAATACACACAATCAGTCAAGCCCTCTTGTAAGTTAACAAGTAATTACTACTCCCTCCATCCCGATTTAAGGTATGTTGCAAATATTTGATTCAAGTCTTCTGACTAGTAAATGGCTCCCATACTAAACTTGTCCAGTCCCATAAAATGAGCTATGCAGATTCCATTTTTACATAATGATGCAGGATGGTGTGCCTCTCCATCTGCAAGCGGCTACACATGTACGAGGGAGTTTCTGAAAAACAATTACCATAGTATTTGGAAAACACATTAACATGTAACTAAAGATGTTCAAGTTAAGATATAAATGACCATATTATTGGAAAACTACACTAACTACTCGTAACTCTATGGAACACAGTGTTACTTGTTTGCAGAGGTAGCCACCCCAAATTTGAGGGACAACATATGCCTTCAGCCTGACATTTGTGTAAACTAATATCAAGAGTATATAATTGATATGCAACTTACTTCGAAAAGAATCTTCTTGAAAGAAGAACTGCAAAAGAAATCCTCCCAGGAGTGCAGTCCCAAAGACCATATAGTTTCCTGTGAATGCGTACTGTGAAAACTCATACTCCCTCGTCCCGAAAAGATAGCCTCATTTTACTTTTAATTGTCAACACAAGTGAACTTTGACTGAACATTAACAGGGATCTAATCATCATGTTGAAATTCTAAATAGTGTTATTGATAAATCGCTTGATGATTAGATTGACACTATTGTTTAGTCAAATTTCACTTGATTTGACCTTAAAAGGTCAAATGGGACTATCTTTTTGAGACGCGGGTAGTATACATGGCAAAGCGAGAAGCCATCAAAACCCTACAACAATATTTCATCCTCCTACATCTTGAAAAATCAAAATTACACGTGATTAGAGCCAAGAGGAAATATAATATTTGACACACACTAAAAACGATATCTGACATTGCAAAATCAAATGCAGAAGGTATACCATTAAAAAAGAAAATATACATGCGATCACGACAAATTTCATAACTAGACTAAACCAGTGATTCAACCTCTAAGTGTACCACCATAACCACCCATTCCCTTGCATAGCTTTGGAAAAGGAAAGCAGTGTATACCAACAAATACACACAATTTCTGGTGCATCTTCATATATTGACAACCTCTCTTGTAAGTTAACAAGTTTTCCGACTTGTATTTGGCTCCTCCCAAATTAAACTTGTCCAGTCCCATAAAATGGACACACTTTTTTTATTATCTTTTCCAGAAATGATCTTTGCTTTTTTTTCTTTTTTTCATTTTTTTGTTTAGATGCTTAGAGGAGTTGGCAATGGTTCATAAATAAATTTCTTAGGCATAATTGGGAGGTAACGGCATGAGATTCATACGGTACAGAATAATTCAAGAAAATAGAAAAAGAAGGATTTAGAAAACACACTTTTCAGTACGGGGAGAAAAGACCTAATATACAAACATCTGGATCATATTTCTTACCAAAAGAGGTGCAATTAACCACACTTCTTACCTCTATACAGTGAAAACGCTATTGAAGAATGCAATCACATCAGTACTAAAATTCTTCTTTCTATGGAATGTAACCATCTTTGCTTTGACCTGCATCTACCTTATTCCCACACAAAACAACCAGAATGTTGTCACACAAAACAACCAGAATATTGAAAAAAGACACATGAGTAACAATCTCTAGCAAAGCATTCCAGGATGCTGATAATCATCAACACATATATTATGAATCTCATGGTAATAAATGGAACCTGCACTTGTCTAGGTGCCGCGTGGGAACATTCTTGTAGGTCAAACGTGCAGTAACATCGAACATTATAATGGCACATAGCCCATGAATACTGCACCAAAAAGAAAATATAGAAGTATCATTAAAATAACAACCAGAGTGAAAGATTTGCCAGGTGTGAAATCCCATAGTATTCGAGTAAGGGATTTGCAGGGAATTCCAGAAAACCAAACCCATAGGTTTTGTATTTCAGGCCTTCCCCTTATATTTCTCTTAGTAAAATCCGTGGTTTCTATATCAAACTTAACAGAAACCAAGAGTGTGAAAAAATCCCTTCACACATGAAAATGTTGACTTAATATGCAAAATTTAAGATAATATGGAGTTTTTTTTTTTTTTCCGAAACTATGATAAGTCATAGATTGTGAGCAACTTGTAATGCATAAACAACCGACTTCTCTTAACATGTACCTACGCGGCCACGTGTCAACATAAAACAGAAAGTTTATGAGGAATGTCCATGATATTGTCAGAATGATATAAGTAAATATACATGGATGTCTCCTAATGTAAGGCATGTTGTCAGAAGATAGCACACACGCACAAACATAGATCCCAATCGCAACACTCAAGCAGATCAGATCAGAAGCAGTATAAAAAATAGGTGTTGCCATTTGTGGCTGACTACAAGAACCCAGATGTGCAACTATCCCATTGATCATATCATAGAAGAACTAAATGTAGGATGAAGCAAACATCCTTAGATGCACTATCTCCTAAATGTATTGTTTTCAAGATTGACAGTATGCACCAAGATAATAGACCCAGTCTGCTACATGGTTGGAAATCTGTCAGCTCAGCTTCTATGCTACCTTTCAAACCCATGTCCAGAAAAGTGAAGTTTCCTTCTTAGTTTCGGATAGCATGAACAAATATATATCTTTACCCTTCAATTTAAAACATGAAAACATTTTCAGATTGTCCTTAGTGTGAATACCCCTTTCCGATGAAGCGACGCATGGGAAGTATCTTGTGATTATTTTTATTTACAAAAGGAATATTCTTAACGACATTAAAATTATGAGAGTCGCCACGCCGTTTTAATTAAAGCCAAAACATTGAAAAAAGCATTTTAGTGGGTTCGGGGGTCAAATTACAACAAGAGAATAATATTGGACGTTATCACTCCTATTGCCCGAATTGATCGGTCTTTCTATCATGATGAATGTGTTAGTAGTGTGTTAGTGATTTAGACCGGATCCGAAGATTGCCTACGTTCCTCTCAATGTGAGAAGCTCAGGTCAGCGTAGTTCGCAGAGAATTAGAATAGGCAGAAGAATCGGGATCATGCATAATGAGGGGGGAATTACCTAAAGATTAGGGTTTAGAAGTAGTTCCTAGATCATCCTTGGGTTGATGAACCCTCGATCATCATCGGCTATGAAATAACATGTAATTATGAAGATCGCAACCCTAAATATAGCATAAATAAGGTTTTAATCTAAGAACACGAAGAACATGCGAAGAACATATTATGAACATATGAATGAGCATGCAAAGAATATGAAGAAACTATGAATAAACATGTACGAACATGAATATAAAAGATCTACATTAAGAATAATGCAAGAACATGAAGAAAAGGTTAGAAAACTTACCTATGTTGGCAAGAAATAAACCTTGGATCTCCTTGAAGGTTTGAATGCTAATTAGAGAGCAAAATATTGTTTAAGAACTCCAAAATTCGTACTTAGAGCTCTCAAAATCGGATCCTTAAACCAATAGCCTAGGATTGGTTTATATAGTAAACTGAGGGGAAGATCTGATGGTCCAGATCATCCGGCGCAAGGTTGGCCGCCTGGCCATTGTTGAAGCCGGTTACAATGTTGGCCGCGTGGCCAAGATCAACGCGTAACAATGTTGGCCGCCTGGCCAAGTCTGCAGGCTGACTTGATTTTCAAGCTAGAGTTTCACTGTTGCTTTATGGTAACCCTAAGTTGCCTATTTTGATGGATTTTGTCATAAATGAGATATTTTGGGAATCCAGAACAAGTCTTTGCAAGGTTTCTAATTCCTATAAAGTCCTTGTATTTTTGGGAAAGTCCTAATAAACTCATTTTCAGGTCGGGTACTAACAGTAGCCCCTCGGCGACGCTTCTTGCAAGGCAATGTGGGGTCGACGATAAAAAGAAGGATCCGTCTGAAACATGAGTTTCAAAACAGATGAAAGGTAAGGGAACGGCTGAACCTTGGCAGGCGACCTACGTATCCGCGGGGGAATCAAGCCAAACGTAGTTCAAATTTGATGGGGAAATTGAGAATGATTTGTCCTCTTATGGGGAGCAACATCTTCTTCTGGGGAAAATACACCTGCTGGGGATGAGAGATGACCGCGTCGGTCGGGTGGCTGGACCTTTTTAGGTTTCCTACGTATCCTCCGAGGAATCAAGCCGGTCGTAGTTCAGAGATCTACTGGGGATAAAACGAGATGTCGGACTTCTACTGCGGATAATAAACCTACGGGCACTATCCTGCATGAAGAACGAATTATTCGTAAGTAATGAAGTTATTTGGGAAAAATGAAGACTACGTTGTCTAATTAATCCCACGACGGAATGGTAAACGCAATCAGGATCGCCAAGGCTCCTGCCGATTGCGCTAAAGTAATCGATGTTGGATCTCTCGCGAACAGAAACGCCGAGGCTTCTGCCAACCACGATCGATCAAGGATACGTATGTTATAGAGGCGCCGAAGTCTCTACAACCACACGAATCTTAATAATAGATGTTGGATCTTCCGCAAACAGAAACGCCGAGGCTTCTGCCAATTACGATTGATCTAGGATGGTATGTCATAGAGGCGCTGAAGTCTCTACGATCATGCAAATCCTAATAATAGATGCTGGATCTCTCGTAAACAGAAACGCCGAGGCTTCTGTTAACCACGATTGATCTAGGATGGTATGTTATAGAGGCGCCGAAGTCTCTACAACCACACGAATCCTAAGCAAATATTCGGTGAAGAATGGAAATTTTAAGAGGCTTTCCG
Source organism: Campanula takesimana (assembly GCA_026119855.1). Taxonomy (NCBI): domain Eukaryota; kingdom Viridiplantae; phylum Streptophyta; class Magnoliopsida; order Asterales; family Campanulaceae; genus Campanula; species Campanula takesimana. The sequence continues at coordinate 1,490,447 of JAOWBW010000219.1, read as the reverse complement.
TACCCAAAGGTAACGAATATCATTCAAAATAGTGTTAAAGGCATTTAAAATGAATTAAAGGGAAAAGATCAGGGGCAAAAGTGGAATTTTATCTGAAGGGGCAAGGTTGGCCGCGTGGCCAAACACACTGAATTGCAAAAGTGGCCGCGTGGCCAATGCCGCTGAGTGGTCAGATCTCCTTCACGCGGATTGCTGATCTGACGGCTGGGGCTGCAAGGGCGAAAGTGGCCGCGTGGCCAAGGTAGCCGGCGGGCTGACTCTTGGTCACATCACCAGAAACCCTCCCTCTTCTTCTTCTTTTCTTCTTCTTCCTTCCTCCATTGACGAGTTAGAGTGAGAAAATTGAGTTTTTAGAGAGAGAAAGCTCAGATTTTGATAATTTCGAAGCCTTCATTTCACATATCTCTTGAAGCTATGGCAGATTGGATCAATGAGGCGTTATTTAGAGATTTCCCGGGCCAAAGTGGGTATATGATTCCACAACAAGAGCCACAAGGAGAGGGGCACGGTAATGCTCAGGGCGGCGGAAATGTAGGGGCTGACCCAGGAGCGGGCTTTGAAGCGGCGCCTTTGATTCCGCGGGGCGGTTTGAGACCACGAGCCGCGACACGGAATTATCGCGATAATTTGCTGCGGTCCACGTTCGACCAAGATTACGATTTTTACATCGACTCTGAGCGTCATTGGTCGATGGGGCTTCCGGAGACGCGAGAGGTAAATTTCGAATTTTCATTCCTCTCGCACATTTGTATGTTTTATGCACATAATATGAAATGCTAGAATAATGGAATGCTAGAATTTAAATTGCTGGAATTGTAAATTGCTAGAATGGTAACATACCTGTGCTGTGTTTACCTGTAGAGGATCAAGGCTCGTGGGTCCACAGTGACTGTGGGCAAGCTGTGGGCGTCCCTGCCGGAGGGACCGGGCGGTTTGCGTGCTCGGATCGAGGCTATGGGCTTTGGCCCATTCTTTGACAGTGTCCGCATGGTCGGGGCTACCCTGAAGGTGGCAGCGATGATAGAGGTGTGCCGGGAGTTCTGGTGGGATACCACCCATACCTTCCACTTCAGTTGGGGAGAGATTACCATCACGCCGACGGATTTCGCGGCCATCACAGGGTTGAGGTTTACTGGTACCCCTTTGCCTTTTGATGAGAGCTTGGCGGAGCGGCGGGACTATAGACAGGCTCTGCTGGGAGTCGATACCGACCTGGGAGGAGGTGCTAAGGGTTATGGAGTGGAGGCCGGAAAGGTGAATCGCTTGGTGGAGGTGGCTATTGAGGCCTTTAGTAGGGGGGAATATGATTTGGATTGCTTAGTCCGGCTGTTCTTATGGTACAGCTTCTCAGAGATTTTGTTCCCCAGTGGGGCTACTGTCTGCCGGTACTCACTGCTAGGGGCTCTTGTGGACTTGGACTTAGTCGGTGGGATTTCTTGGGGTGGAGCCGGTTTGGCTGAGATTTACCGGGCTTTGGACCATTGCTCGAGGGCTAGCTCGTCGGCCTTTGACGGGTTCCAGTTCGCCTTTGAGGTACGCTCTTGACTACCCTTCTTTTCATTTGAGATCTCTGTTCCATCTTTTGGTCTGAAATGTTTCTCTCATTATATGCACAGGCTTGGGTGTACGAGGTCTTTGGAGTCGCCCCTTTTCAGTTGGTGATGAGTGCTAACAAGGTTGTTCCCATCATGTCGTACTGGTGCAAGGGCAACAGGGCTCCTTCCCGCAGAAACCGGGACAGGAAGACAGTGGATGCTGCTGATCTGAGGAGGGTGTTCGCGATGTCTGAGCCCATCGGGGTTAGATTTTACCCATGGAGCTCAGCCAATGAGGCTTCGGTGGGTCCCTATGTAGTGGATTTGACCGCTTCTAGGGTTCTGCTTGTAGGTCTCACCGGGGAGGCCATGTATCTTGGGGAGAGAGTGGTTCGTCAGCACAGGGCTGGTGCTTTACCGTGGGCTCCTTATGACCCTCCTCGGGATATGCTCCGTCCCGCGAGGTTGGTGACTTTCTTGGCTCCCACTCCGGCAGAGCATTACAGGGGGAGTGATGATTATGCCGGCTATGTACGGACACGGCTGGTCAGTCCACAGGTACGGGCTAGGATGCTATCGGGAGAGGGATCGAGCTCGGCCCGGTATGTTGGTCGGAGTCGGCCTTTGGTTGACATGCCCCTTCGCTCGAATAGCGTGAGAGTGATGAGGGGCGGCCGGGAGGTGGAGCTTAGCTTGGAGCCGACTGATGCAGATCTTGTTGAGGAGACATTCATTCCTCCGCCCGACGCTGGGGTAGGGCTTTGTGTTTTATATCAGTCATGTTCGCACACACTTATTTCTTTCTGCATTGTAATCATTGCCTTGGCTTCCTTTTCAGGTGACTCGGGAGGCATACATCCGTTCGGCTCGGCGGGAGAACGTGTTGATGCGCTTACTGAGGGAAGCGTACCATTCATGTACTTGTCAGAGGGACGACGTTGCGTCACCCCAGCGTCGGGAACGGTCTCCGAATGGTGCGGGCTCTTCTCATATCGGTGGTCGAGCGGTCCGGGGACGGAGTTCGGGTGCCGGTAGCTCTCGGGCTTTAGCGCGGCGTGGAGACACCACGGAGGAGGATTCTGATTAGGCGGGGCCCATCTTTATTTCCTACACTGTTAGCTAGTAGAGAGCAGAGGGATATGTATGTACAGAACAAATGTATAAAATGCATGTATGTATATTATGTTCTAAAATGCAATTTTATTGTGGGAGCCTACTTGTGCAAACTAGTTATTTTACAAATGTTCCTAATTTTATACAATGCATGAGCCATGGAAGGGGGGCAGGTACGTAGTTGCATGGATCCGTCACGGAGTGGGAAGAAACAAACTGGATTTCTGCATGGAGCAATGTTGGCCGCATGGCCATGGCGAGGCCCAGAACAATGTTGGCCGCCTGGCCATGGCAAGATCCGGAGCAAAGTTGGCCGCGTGGCCTAGGACGAAGTTGGCCGCCCGGCCAAGGACAATATCGGCCGCGGGGCCAAGGGCATATGTGGCCGCGTGGCCAAATCATGCGCCGCCTCCGGTTTTCCTTTTCCTGGCAAGAATCGGGAGTTGTGCAGTATTTAATGAACCCTTTGCAGCTACAAAAACGTACCAGCAACTTTTTGAGCAGTTTTTGAGTTCCTTTTTAGCCAATTTTCTTGCTCTTTGCCATGGATCAAGAGGCTAGAATCACAAGTCTTGAGAAGAAAGTCTTTATAACCTCTTTGGAGAAGTGGGTTGCCAAACTTCCTGGTTCGAGTCGTAGGAAACTTGATGAACGGTATGGGATAAAGTGTCTTTGGTCACTTTTGCACATGAACTCCAATACCAACCTCTTGCAAGCCTGTGGGAGATTTTGGAATGATACCCTCCATGTCTTCAACTTTTCATTCAACGAGATAACACCCACTTATGAAGACATCGCAGCATTATGTGGCTACGAAGGGAAGGGTAAAGTTGCCTTGCCTTTTGACTTCGTTTGCTTGAGGGACAAGTTGGTGACCTTTGGCGTACCCGCGGATGACTTTGATAGGTATGCTAGGGGCGGTTATGTCGACCTTTCTTGGATGCCACAACACTTCATGCATGCAGACGTGACCTCTAACCGCTCCTTGGACCATCTTGCACTGTGCTTGTTCAGCTCTATCCTTTTCCCTTCTGAGGTGGGATTTGCCAGTGAAGGATGTTTGGGTATGGTGAACTTGGCTCGTTTGGGTTATGACATTGTACCGGCCATTCTTGGGGAGATGCTCTGTGGGATTCCCCATCTCGCGGCTTATGGTGGGATGCCTTGTGGTAGTGATAGGCTTTTGACCATGTGGTTGCAAGAGCGGCTTCGAGTGAATAAACCGGCGGCTTCTCTGAAGGTGGCCCCATGGATGCACCGCATTAGAGGCATGGTGGAGCGGTTTGAGGGCATGATTCTCAAAGGTTGGGAAAAGTATTTGGCGGAAATGGTGACTGACGACATTCAGTGGGTGGTGCCCCATTGGCACATTCACTCTGTGAGGGAGAAACAAGTGGGACTTCACATGATCAAAGTTCCAACCCTTTCTGGGACTACCTTTTACTATCCCTCTAAAGTGCTTCGTCAGTATGGTTTGGTGCAGGCCATCCCGGAGGGTTGGGACGAGGAGAGAGATGATTTTCCCTTTGGGGTACTTCAGTTGGATGATAGTGCCTCAGTCCTTCTTTCTCAGATGTGGGGCGAGGCCGGCTTTAGTCGTAGGACCTTCCTCACACGCTCTAGCAACACCTTCCTGCCACGTGAGTATTTGGATTGGTATATGGGGAGACTTGGGCATGCGGAGCAGACTCTAGAGACCCTAAGGGGCACTATCTTGGGATCCTGTGCTCCAAGTTCTTCATTGAGAATTAAGGAGGCTGAGGCTTATGAGAGGAGGATGAGTAAGCGCGTGGCTAACGGAGGCGGAGAAGAAGTGGGGGTCAAAGAAGAGGAAAGGCGAAGAGGCTCCTAATGGAAAGGCTAAAGGTGTTAGCAAGTTTGAAAGAAGATTTTGTGAGAGTCCTAGCAAGAAGAAAGTTCGCCGTGGGCAAAGCAAGAAGAAAGAGACCGAGGGCACAAATGGCACTAAGGAGTAATCCTGAGCGTCTCTCCATAGTCGTGCAGACACATTAGTTTAATTTAGTTTGCTTTTGTTTGAGTTTCAATTTCAGAATAGGTTATTTATTCAAAAAGTATGTCAAGCTTAGACTCATCAAATAAGTGTTAACATGCAATGACTATGGAAATAAAGGTTTTTGCTTTCAGAAAATACAACTTCTATCTTTATTGCTTTGACAAGATTTGGATGTTTATTTGTTTTTTAGACCGCACCTTTTGAAAGGCTGCCTACGTTCCCCTTTTACAAATAGGACTAAGGGGCTCAGGTCACCGTAGTTCACTCCAGTCAGACTAGAATGATTATAAAGAAAGGGAAGATAGAAGGGGGAATGCTCTAACTTTTGCCTAGACCGCCCTTGCGGGTTTTCGATCTAGCGAGCTTTGTACGCACCCTTATTTTGCATAGACCGCCCTTTGCGGGTTTTCAGTCCATCGGGCTTCTTTTTGCGTAGTAATTTTTTTTTTTTTTTTTTTTTTTTTTAGAGAGGGGGAGTCTAGTCATAGTAGCGTCTGAGCTTGCTGATGTTGACTGGTTCTTTGAACGGGTTGCCATCCAAATCTGTCATTCTGTCAGTCTTGTGGTGTACCTCGAGCTTTGGTCATTGCGTCGACGCGTTGCTTCAAATCCTCTATTCCTCTTGAGATGTCTTGAATCGTTTCTGCAGTCAGGTGCGAGAGTACCTCTGGGCCGTTCCTCACATAAGGCTCGATTTCGTAGCAACCAAGGAGTTCTAAGTTTTCGTTTTCTCTATAGAACCAGAATCCTCTCACGCCGGTGAGCGTGTTCTCGTCCATCAAGACTTGGATTTTTCTTTGTAGAGCGACACAGTCGTTGGTGTCATGGCCTTCGTCTTGGTGGTAAGAGCAACTTTTGGTAGGTTTAAATAGTTGAAGGGGTGGTAATTCGGAGAGGAGCGAATGTTCTCCTAAAGGTTGCATCTTGCCCATGCGTCTCAGTTGGTCGAACAATTTTGCGAAAGGGGTCCCTGTTCTTGTGTAGCGGGGGACTGAGAGGGGGTATTTTTCCAAAAATCTTTGCATTTTTTCACTGATTTCCTCTCCTTGGCGCGAGGGCCACGATTCTGTCGTTGGTGTTGGGGTCTGAAGTTCATTCCCATGTGCCGGGTGCAGGATTGGGGTATTCGCGAGGTACTCCTTGAGGCAGCATAATGCGAACTCACATCTCGAACTCCATTCTTGGTCGCGGGCCCTTTCTATTTCTCTGAGTGTCGGCTCCCCCACTGTTGTAAAATGGTTGAGGTGTTGCAGCAACTTGACGAGTTCTTCCTTTTCGGCTTTGTTCCGAGGAGACTGCATTCTCAACATGGCTCGAACTCGCCGACTGATGGTCCTCCACGAGGTTGTGGAGGGGGTCGTTTCTTGGTCCTCCTCGGTTGTCTCCATCTGGTTATATCCGGCGGACCCATCAACAAACGACTTGACCTCATAATGGGCGGTCGCGTCCAACAACATGTCGATATTTGGCTGGGGGAAGTCATCCTTTGGCGTAGCTTTGTTGAGATCCCGAAAATCCACACATACTCTGACTTTACCGTTGGATTTCTTGACAGTCACCAGATTTGATAACCAAGTTGGATACTCGATCACCCTGATAAAACCCACACGGAGTAGCTTCTCAATCTCCTCCTTCACTTGCAAAGACCATTCCGGCTTAATACGGCGCAGCTTCTGCTTGACTGGCTTAGCGTCTGGTGCTGTCGGGATTCTGTGCTCTACGATCGAGTTGTCGAGCCCCGGCATGTCCTTATACGACCATGCAAACACATCCACATATTCTTTGAGTAGCTCAATCAGTGCTTCCCTTTCGGCTCCGCTGAAGAAACTCCCAATTTGCGTTTCCTTAGGCTCGGCTTCGGTTCCCAAATTCACGCACGTTAACACCTCATCGGCAGCTTGGGCTCGAGATTCTTTTTGATTAATAACCTGTTCTGAAATCTCTTTAATGTATTCGTCATTTAATGTGTCTGTGTCTGCCTCTTCTAATGAATCGTTATTAACTAAGTGTATATCATTGGTTTGATTATTAGTCAATTTATCAGTTAAAAGAGTGACTATGGAGGGATACTCGGAAAGGTCGAGGGTTTCATTCATGGCAAAAGGGAAAATAGCGTTTGCAACAAGATCATAGTCTTCAGACGTAAGGTCGTCAGACTTAGAGGAAGACTCAAATTCAAAGTGTAAAACACTAGACTCTGGGGACGGGGATTTTGGGCGAGTGACAGGAGATGCTGCAGGAGTGGCGACAGGAGAAGGAGTAAGCCCCAGTGTTCCCATCATAAATTCCGGAGTAGCTATAGGTCCCCCAATGATGCACCAATTCTTGAGCTTGTCCCCCATGGGTACCACCAACGTCCTTGGGTCCACCTTATCTTCAGAATCGTCCCCGATGACGGCAACCATGTCTTCGTGCAGCCCCAGATTACCCAGATGTTGAAGCAGATGTTGGCCGTCCCACGTCTCAGTCAAACTTGGAGTTTCTGCGGCTTCTATTGCTGGCTTGTCAAGGGTTGTGGCTTCAAGTTGATCTGCCAAGTCTTCTGCAACCTTGGTGGAGTACTCATGCCTGATGGTTCTAACTCTGCCCGTGGCTTTGTCATATTCCATGTAAGTCAGCTTCATGTTGGACCGATCGAATTCCACATCTCTGAAAATCTCGAACCTTTTCTGCAATTTCCCGGTGTGGTCAATCCATGGCTCGGCGAACTCAAAACACGAAAACTCCTCGCCTTCCCTGACAAAGTAGCTATTCAGGGACAGGCGGTATGGCCGCATTTCAGGCTTTTTGTAGGGAAGCTTCATCTTTTTAAGCAATTCTATCCTTTGTTGCTCCATCTTGTCTTCAAGAGTAAGGGTGTATCCTAGACCGAACAACCCTCGATGATTAATCTCTTCAACCAATTCTGTGGGGCCTTGCAAGTTCTTACCTAGCCCCAGCCCCGGTATAAAACCCATGTTACGCAGTATCTTGACAACAGGTGCCACTTTGTCCGTTGTTTTGGTGAGGTCGATGGTGCAGATCTGTGCTTGAGCGACTATTTCGAAGCCATTGAAGAGTCGGCTCTCTTCCCCATGCTGAATCTGTAAGACATGAACGCCCTTGGTGTCCGTCCCTTGGGCCGTTACAAGATCGCTGTAGATGATGGTCACTTCATTACCAGATTGAAACTTCACACACTGGTGCAGGGAAGATGGGACAGCGCCCGACTGATGTAACCATGGCCGGCCAAGGAGGAGCGAGAAGGTTGCGGGGATGTCTATGACGTGGAAGTCGGTTGGCAGGATCTTCGTTCCGATGGTAATGGGCAAGGTGACTTCGCCTATCACGGCGCGGCATGTGGAGTCATAAGCTTTGATGGTTTGCTTGGATGGGCGTAAATCAACACCATGAACGCCAACCACATCCATCATCCTTGAAGGCAGGATATTAATAGCAGAACCATTGTCAATGAACACACGGGGAATCTTCTTGCCATTTACTTCGACAGTGATGTACAAAGGCTCATTATGATCAACTCCGAACACTGGCTTGTCTAGCTCCGAGAAAGTGATGATGTTTCCATAGTGGATATTACCAATCATGTGGGTGACGTCCTCCGGGGTAATAGTGGATGGTACCATGGTGGCGGCGAGGTTTTGCTCGAGCATGAGGCGATGGGCTAGGGAGGAGGTGAGTAGGGACCATAGTGAAATATGGGCTTGGGTTTGTTTGAGTTGAGTGAGGATATGGTCTTCTTTGTCTAGGTCGGCTTGCTCGGGTTCCTTCCCAAAGACTTTCTTTGCACCCCTCGGGTCGGATTGGTACACTTGACCGGATCTTGTAAGGAGACAAACTTCTGCACGTAGCTCCTCCAAAGACAATGGCGAGTCATGACAAGGGGGCGAAACTTCGGTCTTTTCGGCCTCCTCGAAGATTTCGGCCCAAGAAAGAGGTTGAGAGGGCTTGGGGCTCTCCTCCTCTAGAGATTCGACTTCACTCACTAGTTCTTCTAAAGACAACAAGTAGCAAGAAGATTCTTTATTATTAGTCATTGAAATACAACCCATCTCATCACAGTCCGCCACAACAGGCTCGGCCGGATCAGTGATCTCACTAAGTTCTACCATGAGTACATTGCTAGCTACATAATCTCTAGGGTCTTCGATGACTCCCTTGTGGATGAGCTCTTGCACGGACTTCTTGAGTCCAAAGCATTCTTCGGTAGTGTGACCGGTGCACTTGTGGTAGTGGCAAAACTTCGACAAATCGCAACCAAGGCGGGGAAGGTGTCCTTCTAATGGTTCGAGCATTTCTAACGTCACCAATGCCATGAAGACATCCACCATCGTGAGCCCTATCTTGTCAAAGGCATCCATGAGCTCTAGGATACTAATCTCGCATGTTTGCACCATATTCACCCCACCCCCATTGTTAGGAAGAGGGTTATTCACCACATTAGGACCCTTCGGCTTCTCAATCTTCTTGTCATTGATCAACCCTTGTACTACGCGCTTCAATTGAATACAACCATCCGTTGTGTGCCCGATGTGCTTGTGATACTTGCAGAACTTGGAGGCGTCCAAATCACTTCTTGGGTAGGCAGGTTGGTAATTCTCTAAAGGCTTGATAAGACCCCTCTTGACTAACACGTCAAAGACTTTCCCCATAGGCATACCAAAATCATCAAAGTGCTCCCTCTCCCTTTGCGGCGGAGCCCCATTCCTCGTTACGGCTTGGACATCTAACGGGACTTCTTTCTGGACCATATTCACTTGGCCGACGGCCTCCTTTCCACCCTTAGGAGGCGCAGGCGCAGTAGGAGCCTTGTAACGGAAGGAATTGTTGTTGTTGGTCTTTGGACTTTCCTTTGGCGGCACAATCCCAGTGAACCCTGCTTCGTACCTTACTCCTGCGTCAACCATTTCCCGCAAATCAGGGAAGTAACCATTACCTATAGCTGCTTTCATCTCTGGTAGCAAACATTTGTAGAAAATCTGTTTCTGTTCCTTCGCCTTTGGTGGGTATTGGACCTCACACAACCTATGGTTCCACCTCTTGTAAAAATCATAAATAGCCTCGCCGGGTTTTTGCATAGTGTTCTCAAGATCTGTTCGATTCACGTGCCAATCCAAGTTAGCTTGATACTTCTCACAGAAAATGGCGCTGATCTGATCCCAAGTTTGCCTCTCGCTTGGTTCTAGCCCCAAGAACCAACGCAGAGCTATACCATCCAAAGTGCTATGAAATACGCGAGCCATTTGTTCGTTGGTGCAGTCACGAGCCCTCATGGCCAACACATAGCTATCCAAATGAGTCTTAGGACATGAGTCACCATGAAACATTGCCACCTTAGGCATCTTGAAATCCTTGGGGAGAGCCCCTACTTGGCTAGGGTTGATTGTCTTGGTAGTCGGTGCACTTTGCTTATCCACGGTCTCGATCAACTTTCGCATTTGCTCTTGCATGGCCATAACCACAGGGTGATTGGAGATGTCGGGGATAGTTTCTGACAGAATGACGGGAGGAGTAGTGGAAGCAGTAGCAGTGGCCATCCCAATACTCAGAGGCAATGAGGGTGCGGGTAGTTTGCTAGCGGAGAGGTAGCCACCAAGCAGTTCAGGGGAAGGTTCATAGACGGCCTTGTTCTTGCTCATGGTAGTGAAACCTTGTTGGGTGTAGAGAGAAGGAGGTGGAACATTGCGGTAGCTTGGGAATGGGAAGGCAGTAGCATTGGTGTTGGGGGGACAGTTGGTATTGACCTCTTCATCCTCGACATAAATGAAATTCTCCCCATCGGGCACCAGTTTAGTCCCCTTTTGTTGAATGTGACCCTTCAACTGTTGGTTCTGGTCTTCCAACATCTTGTTGCTTTCCTCGAGATTCTTGATCTTGGCTTCGAGACCGGCGAGGAAGTTCTGGAGGCTTGGGGGAATACCATTGAGAGTAGTCTCAGTGCTGAGCTCGGCGGCACTAGCAGGAGGAGCAGAGGCTGAAGCTGAAACGGGAGTTGACATTGCTGATGACGAGACTGAGAACGTGGACGGAGTAGAAGCTTCACGTTGTAGTCGACCACCCGAACGGATCCAAACTCGCTTGGCTGAAAGGTTGAAGGGTAATGAAGCTTTAGGAGAGGGGGAAGGCTCATGCAAAGTATATTTTAATTTACAAAAACATACATTATTTACATCCTAATTGGTTGGAAGGGGTACCCCTTTTTCGCAACTAGTTAGAAGACTACGATCAGTGGAGGCCATCATTACGTCTATAGACCCCTCGTTTTTCACCTGCGTTGCACACCCCCAAACGGACAATTTGGGCGGGGGTCCTATAGGGCAAGCGGCTTCCACCAACCATCGGATCCTACGACTAACCCTTCCTTAAAGGCATTTAACGTGATGTCTATGTTGCATCCTACGCAAGTTAATGATGAGCGGAGATCTTGACAATAAACACTCATCTCACCATGGCACGTCCCTTGTAGGGAAATCACTTTTTTGTGCACTTTCTCTCAAAGATCTCGATTCATCATTGACTTGGCCGCTGCTACTTTTCCCACCTAGACTTTCTATTACAATACAGAAAAGATAGAAGGGATCAAATTTGTCAAATCACTTCTATAAGGAAGAAGGTAGCAAACCATGTGTTTTTTAATAAGATCGTCAAGTTCATCCTCAAATATCCCTGTGATAACCCATATTGAACTCTGAATTACCGCTGCTACTTTTCCCACCTAGACTTTCTATTACAATACAGAAAAGATAGAAGGGATCAAAGTTGGATAGAAAGGTGAATTTCAAGAAGAACTCTTAACTTTCAGCACATGGTAGGGAAATGGTAGGACAAAACACAAGGCAACCCTTTATCAATACGACTTCAATACAATCAAGATTAAAGTTCCAAATAATCTGAATATCACTGATAAGCTTTACACAAGAGACAGAAAGGAGTTAAAAGTTCTCACCTCTGCTACCTAGTTCAAGTTGACAGGATCCCCATGCAAAGTAAGAGCAGAGAATAGCAATGGCAACGATATTGAATAAATATATGGGTTTTAAATTCAGAAGGATCATGTATCTGCAAATAACAATACCATAAATTGGATGTGCAAATTTATTAAAAAGTCCAAACAAAATAAGTTATGACAATAGTACCTCCATCAGTGGAACTGAACACAAGCAACCCGAAAGACCATAAATTGTGTTTGAATGTGCAAATTTATAAAGAATCCAGGCAGAATAAGTTAAGAAATATTACCTTCATCAGAGCGACTATACACAAGCAACCCAATAGAACATAACTGGTCCTACATGCTCTCCCATCTGCTGCCTAAAGAAAAAAAAATAACACCAGCATCAGCAAGTATACGATGAAGAATCTTATAACTGCGTTCATCAACAAAAAATCTTCTCCCTCGTCCCATTTATATTGGCCATTACATAAATTCTCTTGGTTTAAGAAAACATAATCATTGGTTTGTTCAGTTTCATCATCTCCATTTATACCCTCAATTAAAAGTGATATTCGCATTACCAAAATCAAGAAAGATACTCAAAAGTCATCTTATGTAGGGGCATAATAGACATCTTTAACTTGCATTGGATTCCTAAATGGACAAAAAAATGGGACATCCAAAAATAGAAATGTGGCCATTATAAATAGGAATCAGTGAGTATGTTACTTGAGAGAATTGCATGTACAAACTACATGAATATGCCCCTTGTTTGACCAGCATCAACAAGTAATAAGTTTAATTTATAACCTCCGATCTTGTACAACAACAATAAATCCTAAGTTCCAAAATGATTTGGGTCGGCTAACACGAATATGGACTCATAAAAGGATATGCAAGAAACAGTGAAAAAAAGAGATGGTAAAGAAATGGTGAAAGCTAAGTAGATAATGTACTACAATTTACATGATAGCTTATAAAGTAGTGCATGCACCAGCTCCTCCTGAAGTACAAGCTACTCTTCTTATTTTCATTCAAACAACAGCTAATAAGGGAGAATAGGTAAAGGTAAGAAGATACCAAGTACTTATCTGATCCAGCTCCGTGGATACGTCAAGGAGATGTTCTTCTATTGCACTCCCTGCATCAGCACCCTCTTTATAATGTCAATAGTAACCTACAATAAATGAGTCCTGCAAAACAATTAGAATAAAAATTAAAACCATAAAAGTGTCAAACTGACCAATTATCACATGATGAAACAATGTTTGACACCTATCATGGGTAGTTAGTTATCAAACAGGTAAAAAGGAACTGCTGCCCAGCATCATGTATAATTAATGATTAACAACTTCCATGCACATCAACTAAAAATTACTCTGACAAGTGAGAAAACAAAGGACTGCCTATACATATTTACCTGGCATGATAAATATCAAAACAAAACCTTTTATGATTTCTTCTCCAAGTTCATCGGGAAAATTCCCAGGGGAACTATTAAGAAGGGGATGACGCATACCTATTCCTTGGGATTGATTCACCACCATTATTCTCACTCAAGCTCGTTTCCATCTCCATGTATAGAAGCACCAGACCTCACCATCATTTTAATATTAGATGAGGAAAACATTATATTCATGCAAATTTGAAACACTTGTATGGTCCAAAGATGTAAATGTAATAGCTAAAGAGAGAACTCCCCACAATACACCCACTTTCACATATGAAAATGACAGTCTGACAGCTAAAGGTGTCGGAGAATACTTCCATACCCTGACTGAAAGTTTGGAACATCCTTCGAGAAATCCCATAAGTGATTTAGTAATTTGGCAACTTATTGTAGAATCGATCAATGGCCTGCAAGCAGACAAATGAAAGTTAGCTGACTTCATATCTAATGAATGATACTTGCATCAAGCAACTTTGTTCAATGGTATAAGAACATTTCCTTCCTTCACTATCGTACAGTTACACCTTTAAGAATTAACGATTGCTGTAGACTCCCCAACTAAGCAAGCTAAGATGTGGCTGACATTTGATCCAATCCAGTAGATGCGCATGCCATCAATGACTGCTAAATAATTTCAATGTTAATACAAGGACCAACATGTATATTCGGCATGAAATCCTTAAATGCAAATTTCCAGATCACAGATACTAACAAAACTAAGGTTCGCCAAGGGTTGGACTGAAAATGGATGTATCAAGACTATCATGGAACTAATATATGATACAATTGAAGTAAATTAATTTACCCATACCTTGATAATAGGCCTCAAAACAGAATCAAACGCTACCAATGTGTGGTGACCCGTTTCAGTTGAAAGTATCCACTGGTTGAAGGATGTGTTAAGTAGTTCTCATAGTATACAGGAAACAGAGTTACTTTGCATCTTTAACCGATAACATTCTGAAGTCAACATTGGTAGGATGGCCCCCCAAGTTTCTGAGAAATTAGTTTCAGAGAAGCTAAACTCCTCCATAGGTGAGCTCATATGAAGAGGGAGGAATCCAAAATGGAAATATTAGTGAGATCTTTTCAAACCCATGGGCCACCCGACAATTCACAAGGTAGAGGTGATAATAAGCACCTTGTAAATACTACAAATAAAACCAGATTAAGTATGAAAAATATGATTTGTTATATTTGTATGAGAAATGGAAAGATTAAGTAGATCTTTTCAAACCCATGGGCCACACACGGAAAAATAATTTGCCTTTCACAAGGTAAAGGTGATTATAAGTACCTTGCAAATAGTACAAATAAAACCAAATTAAGTATGAAAAATATGATTTTTTATATTCGTATGTGCCATTTGAAGAAAAGAACTAGTGAGAACATCATATACAAACAAATAACTCCTGAAAAATATTAGTACACACTCTGCAGTAAGGAATAAGGAATAAAAAATGCAAGTGGAGGAAATTCTAGAAGATCTAACCCGACAAAAGACGTTGTCATGGTTCTACAGTCATCATTCCTGTTTATGTAACTCCAAAAAACAAGGTGCATTCACATGACCATCTATAGACCACTTCAAACAATTAAGGAAGAAGCATGCTAGAAACTGAACCTACCAAGTTGTCTTGGCACTGCAACTCAATATTTAATCTAGATCCTTCTATATTACGTCAAGAAGTTGTTCTATAATCGCACTTCCATCATCAGCACCCCTTTATAGGTTTAACTGCAACCTTAAATACAAACCAAATCCGTTGTGCAAAATAATTAGAAAATATTTAAAACCCATAAAGGAGGTCGACTAACAGAGTATCCCATGATGAAGCAATATTTAGACACCTATCATGAGTAGTCCAAAAGGGCAAAATGAACTCCTTCCCAGCATCATGTATAGTTAACTATTCACAACCAAATTTCAGACCATCGTGTCGTGTATACTCCCTCTGTCTTTTTAGTCTGTTCACTTTTGGTCAACGAGAGTAAACTTTGACCAAACATTTAATGTCAATCTAACAATCCTAATGAAATTTTAAAAACTATTATTGATAAATTAAATGATTATTTATCAAATACAATTTTTAGAATTTGATTAGGATGATTAGATTGACATTAAATGTTTGTTCAAAGTTTATTCCCGTTGACCAAAAGTGAACAGACTAAAAAGACGGAGGGAGTAGTTAACAATTCAAATGCAGACAAGATGTGACTAAAACTGATTGATACATTCAATCAGTTTGCTGCAGATTTTTCCCTCATCCCTGGAAAATATAGGGAGAAGTTATACATGACAGCGTGATTATAAATTTCAAGAAAGTATATCCATTAGAATTACCTGGAAAATATAGGGAGAAGTTATACATGACAGCGTGATTAATAAATTTCAAGAAAGTAGATCCATTAGAATTACTCTGCCAAGTAAATAAACAAAGGACTACTTATCCATGTTTACCTGGCATGAGAGAAGGGAATGAAGTATAAAGATGCAGCGAAACACCTCCTCCTTGAGATTCTTTTTTGAATGGAATATAGCATAAGCGGCTTCCGTGGAAAAAGTCTTATTGGTTGACCATCACTGTTCTCACTCAAGCTCGTTTCCACCTCCCCCGTGCCAATATAGAAGGACGAGGCCTCACCAAATCATTTAAATATTAGATGATTATGGAAAACATTATACTCTTGTAAATTTGAAACATATGTGTATGGTACAAAGATGTGATAACTAAAGATAAAATTCAAGATAGTACACATGTTTCCACATGTAACAGCTAAAAATGGATCAAAGAATACTTCCATACCCCCACTGAAAGCTCGGAACATCCTTCAAATACTATCTCTGCACGTTGCAAAAATTACTGATTCCAAGATGTTGCTGGCTCTAGGCCAAGTAGCTAATTGACTTGATATCATGGTCATTAAACGCTGACCAAAAACATACCATATATCAAAAATTACTGATTCCAAGATGTTGCTGGCTCTAGGCCAAGTAGCTAATTGACTTGATATCATGGTCATTAAACGCTGACCAAAAAACATACCATATATCAAACCCGTTGATATCTTTCTTACTAATGTTCATCTCACTGTCTTCCCTTCCCCTCTTCTACTCTGGTTAATGTTGATATACTCGCATTTTCTGAAAGATGCACCAAGGTCGGAGTTCATCTCATTTTCGTTCTTCCCCTTCCCCTCTTCTCACAGTTACATTTGTGCGTATAATGAACACATACCGAAGCTTTACAATGCATCTCCAGTACAAACTATAAACTGCAAAAGAGGACTAGAATATAATTTTGAAAAAAGTAATGGTGAATTATATAGCTGTTGGGCAACAAAAAGGGACCGACAATTGTCATAAATTGGCCAATATCAGTGTTATATGATTTGTCAAATCACTTCAATAAGGAAGAAGGTAGCAAACCTGTTTTTTAATATGATCGCCTTGTTCATCCACAAATATTCCTGTAATAACCCATATTGAACTCTGACGTGCCGCTGCTCCCTATTCCCACCCAGTCTTTTTACAACAATGCAGTACCATGGATACAAGAAAAACTGGTACAAAGTATTTCATAACCGAAGCTGCAGAAGGCTGAGAAGCAATCTGAAAGCATAAAGTCAGTTAGCCGAATAAACAAAAAGTATCACTTCCACAGAAAACATTAACTTTAAGTTCAGATGATAGAATATGTAAGAAACATTAACTATAAGTTCAGATAGTAGAACAAAACACAAGGCAACCCTTTATCAATACGACGCCAATAAAACCATGATTTAAGTTCCAAACAAAGAAATGACTTCCCAATAAAGATGGAGCTAAAGGTTTTAGCTAAATAAACCTCTAAGAAACAAAACCCTTGAGGTACTTCAAATAATCTGGATATCACTGCGAAGCTTTACACAAGAAACAGAAATAAGTTAAAAGTACTCACCTTTGCTACCCAGTTCAAGTTGACAGGATCCATGCAAAGTAAGCAGAAAATAGCAATGGCAACTGTAATGATATACTCCCTCTGTCTTGAAATGATCTTCCTACTTCTTTTCTTGATACTACGAAGGTATTTTAAGAAATAATTAAACGTCAAGTTAATTAGCCTAATGAACATCTGAAAATTGTTATTAATAGTATTTACAATTGTATACCAATAACAAGTTTTAAATTTTCATTAAGATAATTAATTAATTTAAAATCAATCCTTAAAGTACCTTCGTAATAACAACCAAAAAAAATAGGAAGATCATTTCGGGACAGAGAGAGTATATGGGTTAAGTTCAGAACAAAATATCACGTATCTACAAATAAAACAATACTATAAATTGGATGTACAAATTTATACAAAGAGTCAAAACATAATAAGTTATGACACTATTACTGCCATCTGTGAACTGTACACCAACCCAACAGACCATAAATTGTTGGTGATTTAGTGTCATCAACGATTTTATGTAATTGTGATTACTAGAGACCAATGCGATTTCATATTCGGCTCGGATACGAGTAAGGGAAAGTGTGGAGTACACACTCGTTTGAGTTAATATGT
>JAOWBW010000219.1:1368404-1472754 GCA_026119855.1 Campanula takesimana | reverse complement strand
TTGCTAGTAATGATATGAACCTTATTAAGGAAACTAAGAAATTTCTTATTTGAAATGAAAAATCTTGGTAAGGCATCTTTGTATTAAGAATCCAAATTCACCGTGATCGCTCACGAAATGTTTTAGGATTATCACAAAAGGCCCATATGGAAATGTATTACAAAAGGTTTAGCATGCAAAAATGTAAACCACATGACACCCCTAATTTTAAAGGAGACATTCTTAGTCTCAAACAGTGTCCTAAAGGTAAATTTTTGAATCCAAGTATATGGAAAATTCCCTCTTTGCATCAGCAGTAGGAAGCTTAATGTATACGTAAATCTTACATTTAACGTTGGGATGCTTTGTCAATACCAAGCAATCCGGAAAGAACATTAAGTAGCAGCCAAAAGAATGATAGAAGTATTTACAAAACCACTAAAGACTACATGCCTATGTTTTAAAGTCGGATCATCTTGAGATCATTAGGTATTCGACATTAGTTAAATATATGGCTGCATATGTTTTAATGGACTGTAATTTGTCAAAAAAAGTGTCGAAAGACCAATTAAGAAATGACTATCAGGTAGCATTTCTGTACTCTAACAAGAGTTTATGGATTTAGACATTAATTATCTTGTTATAAAGAAAAGAGTACAAATGACGAAAGGGATACAACTTATAGAAACAAACTCTATTTAAAGGATCCTTTATGAAAAAGTTATCATCTTCAGTGTTTCACGAGCATGTTGCTCTCATATGGGTGTAACAACTTTTGATAACATTTAGTATAGTGGGAGTTTGTGTTGTTCTTTCATTAGTTGTTCTATTTTTAAAGTTTTGATCTCATTTGGTTAGTTGGACTAGTTGGAAGAATATGTTATAATTCATTATGATTCCATGCTACACATCTATACTTTTGATCTATGTCATTTAGTTGGATTTGTATACGTGATTATTGTGGGTTTAGTTTGCGAATCAATTACAGCGACTGCCCCTTTAGTCCTATACTTGTATGGCTAATGGACGAGATTGTTATAAATGACAATAAAGTGCGCACATAAGGGTTGTCATTTGTGTTATGGTCATAATTTAAAGGAAGTACTTTGTTTTGCAACCCAAGTGGGAGATTGTAAGAACATGGCTTGCAACACAAGTCGTTTAGACTTCCATTCATAAAGTTATGATTATAATATTAATTTTATAAAGTATAGTTGATAATAAAATGTGTAGAATTCCTGGATATATATTACCTAATTGTGATGGGCAAAGGAAGTAATTATCATAAAGCTTGAAAGGGTGTGTCCCTAATGAATGTGTCACCAAGTCTACTATATAAAGGGCATTCCATCAACCCTTAAGACTACTTGATTTTTCATTAGTACTCTCTCCATAAATCTTCATTAAGTGTTAAAGAAGTAAAGAGGAAAGACATTTATCATTTAGAAGAGCATTCTCCCTACATCTTCTTCTTATTCATTTCTCCCTTACATCATCCATGGATTCAACAGGTATGTTCTTAAACGCTTCCGCTTCATCTTTCCTCTCTCTCTTACTTAAATATGAGTGTGGCATTCAGGGTTTAAAATTGTTCTAACATTTATTACAAATAAGGAGAGGCTGAGATTAAATGCCAGATAAGGAATTGATTTGAGATGAAATTCCCCAGACACCCCTAAGTTCCTTTGACCAATCAAATCCAGTCAAATAAGTCCTAAATACCCAAACTACCCCCACCCCACCCCCCAACAAAACCCTCCCCTTTTCCCCTCCCCCTCACGTCGCACCAGATCTCACACACCCTCTCTCTCTCTCTCTCTCTCTCTCTCACACACACACACACACACACTCTCTCTCTCTCTCTCTCTAAAAAAAACGACGCGGCGCTCATCTTCTCAGGCGAAGCTCATCTCCGGCGAAGCTCCGTCCGCCCGATCTATCCGAAAACCTCATCCAGAGTGTGCTCCAGATCTTGTCTCTCCAGATCTGTGTCTCTCCAGATCTCTCTCTCTCTCTCTCTCTCTCTCTCTCTCCCTCTTTCACCAGATCGGCCATATTTGGTCGGAATAATCTAGATCTCGCTAAGACAACGCCGGCCAACCATCTGCCTTCCTCCTTGCCGTCAACAACACTCCGGTTGGCCTTCACTGTTTTGCAATCTAGACTTGAAACCCTAGCTGAGTTGGAAAGTCTGCTCGCCGAAGCTCCGATCGATGCTTGGTGTTGGTACAAAAGAATCAAGGTAAAAATTTCACTTGACTTTTTTTTTTCTCGTGTAGCAGCAAGCAGAAGATATTTTTATCGATACATTACTCGAAAAGTAGAATAATATTGATGCCTTTGAATCAAACTAGGTGAGTACTAGTTTTAGTCAATGTATTTTTATTTTTATTTTCAGTTTCAAAGCAACCTTTTGTTGTACTAGGTTTTGTCAATATGCTACTGTTGTATTTTTTATTTCAATTTTCAGTGGAACTAACATCTGAATTTTGTAAATTACACTCGACATGCGTTATGTATTTGTTCTTGGATTGGTCAATAAGCTAGAGCAAGTATTTGATTGTAATTTGGAATTGTTTTGAGTTCATATTACATATTCACTAGATGAATGATTCTGCAGTGTACACACCTGAGTATAGCCTATGAAGTGTTAACTAGATGCATCTATAAGACTTATTTTATTTTATGAAAAATAGGTCCACTGACTAAAAAAAAAAAGTCTTATAATATGAAAAAATTAAAATTGATTCTTAGTCTTATACGAGTAATATATAAGACTCTACACTATTAATATATAAGACTTTTTGCTCAAACAAGACTGAAAAGTCTCATGAACATGGTCTGAACCTGATCATAAGACTAAAGTCTTATTGAATCGATTTGATACAATGAACATGTTTTAATGAGATTGAAAAGTCTTGTGAACACAGGTATTATAAGAGCTATTTTCAGTCTCATTAAAACATGTTCATTTGAAACCTGTTTCATAAGACTAAAAGTCTTATTGAAACTGTTCATAGACTTTTTCAATCTCATTAAAACATGTTCATTTGTATCAAAATGGGTTTAAAGACTTTAGTCTTATGATCAGGTTCAGACCATGTTCGTGAGACTTTTCAGTTTTGTTCGAGCAAAAAGTCTTATTAATGTTTGTATTATAAGACTTTGACTTGCTTATTTGACTCAGTTAAAGATTTATTTTTTTTTTTTGTAAAAAATGGAAAAGTTGTTTTTTTTTTTACTCTTATGTGTTAGTTATAAGAGTTTGACTGTCGTTTGACCAAGTTTGACCAAATTTGATTAAAAAAATTATTATTTTTTTGTAAAAAATGAAAAAAATTAATTTTTGTAACTCTTATATAATAATTATGTCTTAGTTATAAGAGTTTGACTGCTGTTTGACCAAAACATTTATTATTAGTTTTGTAAAAAAATGGAAAAAGTGAAATTTTGACTCTTATGTGTTAGTTATAAGAGTTTGACTACTGTTTGACCAAGTTTAACCAAATATTATTAAATATTTTTTTCTAAAAAATTTTTTTACTCTTATATGTTAATTATGTGTCAGTTATAAGAGTTTGACTGCTGTTTGACCGGGTTTGACCAATTGACCCAAAAAAATATATAGTTTTTTTGTAAAAAAATGAAAAAAAGTATTTTTTGTAACTCTTATATGATAATTATGTGTAAGTAATAAGAGTTTGACTGCAGTTTGACCAACTTTGACCCAAAAAATTGTTTTTTTTTTTGGTAAAAAAATGTGAAAAGTGATTTTTTTTTACTCTTATGTGTTAGTTATAAAGTTTGACTATCGTTGACCAAGTTTGACCAAATATTATTAATATTTTTTTCTAAAAAAAAATAAAAAAAGTATTTTTTTTTACTCTTATATGTTAATTATGTGTTAGTTATAAGAGTTTGACTTCGGTTTGACCGAGTTTGACCAAAACAATAATTTTTTTTTCTAAAAAAAGAAAAAATTAGTTTTTTTGACTCTTATATATAATTATGTGTAAGTTATAAGAGTTGACTAGGATTTGACCAAAAAAAATAGGAATGGATGGATGAGATATGAGGGCATTTTAGTCTTCTTGCATCTTTTTGCTGGTGAGGGGTGGGAGGAGATATGAGGGCATTTTAGTCTTATTGCATCTTTTTGCTAGTGAGGGGTGTATGAGGAATTTTTCATCTGGATTTTCCTTATTTGGGTTTGAATCTGGGCTTAGGGCCCTAGAGTCCAAGCCCCTTCTTTTAATCGTCACTTTAATTATTAATTTTATTTATTTATTATGCAAATTTTATTTTGGCCTTCAGTATGATAATGTTTTTTTTTTCCTTTGGCCATAATTAGAGCGCCAGTTGACAAACGTGTCAAAGTAGTACGTAGTGATTATGTATTAAATTAATAAATTTACATGTTGAGAGAAGTATTTTGCTGAAGACAAATTCTTAGGAACGGCGGGTGTACGCCGTGCGACGCTGGTCAACCCGCCCGCCCGACCCACCCGCCCAGGTCCATTAAAAAAAAAAAAAAAAAAACCAAAAAACTTTAAAATATCATTCTTGTGATTTATAAGTCGAAAAAAAAAATTAAAAATACAGTTGTGTTTCGTTTCGACGAGACGAATAAAACTACATAGTTCATGATATGGTTTGATTTTTTTTTTTTACAAAATACATTTTTTTTACACACAAAACAAATTGATCTGCTGTCAGCTGAAAAAATGTAACACTCTGTTCTGATAAAAGTAACACTTTCGTCTTCAAAAAGTAACACTTTTTACTGTTAAAGGGAACATCAGTTTTTTACAAAAAAAAAAAAAAATAGGTTTGCATTTCAATTGTTACTTTCTCAATAAAAAATTGTTACATTTTCATATATAATGTTACATTTAGGAATATAAACTCTTACAATTAAGAAAAATAAAATGTTACATTCATTTTTTATAAAATGTAACATTAGTTTTTAATTGTCAATCCTATGTTAATTTTGGGAGAAAAAAAAAGTGTTACATTGAAAAAATAAGTGTTATATTCCTTTATAAAAAGTGTTACTTTAATTTAGTTGTGAATCTTTATGTTATCCTTAATCTATTGCATCAAAATTGTGGTACATTTGTTTTGAAAAAGTGTTACATTTGAAGAAAAAAAGTGTTACATTTCGGTATAAAAAGTGTTACTTTTTGTTGGAGGAAAAAAGTTAGGGTGGCAAAAAAAAAAAAAAAAAAATCTCGGCAAAAAAAATAAATAAATAAAGAAAAAATGGCGCGGCTCGGCTCGGCGCCGCCGCACGGCGTGCGGCCGTTGTACGCGAGACAGCCTCTTTGCTGAAAGCGGCATTTTGCAACAAATTGAGTGTGTATGTGTATGTACGTCTCAACAAAATGGAATAGTTGAATGTAAAGAGAAAATTTTTGGGGGAAACTAGTTCCTCCATAAGTTATAAAAAATCCTGTTTTTATAGAGGTTAACGTTTAGGGTTTAGGATTTAAGTTTTAGGGTTTAAGATTTAAGGTTTAGGGTAGGGTTAAATACATGACTTTTTTATAACTTATGAAGGAACTAATTTCCCCCAAAACTCACTCGAATGTAAATACCGACATGCTTCAAACATGGCCGTGCCTGGAAGTTTCAGTCTAGCTTCTTAGAGGTAAAATTTTGAGTAGTGTGCATATACGACTGGATATTTGATTAATAGAACTCTCACTAAAGTGTTTAGATGGGGAAACTCCTTTTTGATAAGCTTTTTGGCAAATCCTCAACTTATAAAAACATTCGAGTTTTTGGTTTTTTATATTGTGCTTAGTACTCTCGTCGTGTCGTGTCGCAGTCGAAGGTGTATTTTTTTGGGCTACCCATTCGGGAAAAAAATGATAGATCATACTCCCTTATTCTATATTTATGTGCAGAAAATGAGTTGTGCACGAGATTAAGAGATAATAGTAGTGGCCAGTTGTTGTGAGTGAGAAAATTAAATATGAGAGAGAAAGTGGGTTTGAGAATAGTAGGTTGATGTAGGGATCGCGACCACCACCACCACTCTTCACATTAGTATGATATTGTCCGCTTTGGGCCTAGCCTGCACGGATTTGTTTTTTGGCATCCCTCAAAAGGCCTCATTTTAATGAAGTAGGTGGGTGCTCTTATATACCTTGCAATTGTTTGCTCAATTGCCGATGTAGGATTTTGGGTTGCACCCCAACAGTTGATTGGTGTTGTGAGTATAAAAGTAAAGTAGCAAAGAGAATGAATGGGAGGAATAGTAAAGATTCTTTGCCGCTTTAGGAAAGTGTGACTTATCACTGAGACGTCCAAAAAAGAAATTTGTGCATACAATCACTGGGACCGAAGGAGTATATATAATATTAATGAAAAAATATTTTTTGTCGCGAGATGAAAATAAACATATTGGCAAGAAAGGATGCATGGAGTATACTCCCTTCATGTCACTTGAGACTTATTTTCTTTTCCGTCCGTTCCACGTGACTTGAAACTGCCCAAAATGATAAAAATCTTTACTATTCTTCTCTCTCGTTCTCTCTCCTGCTTTACTTTTACACTCACAACACCAATCATGGTTGATTATTCAGCAGTCAATTCAATTGGAATATTTTTTTTCACGGAGTATTAAAGATTTTTCTTACTTTAATTACCCCATGATTAATTTATTCCATTGAAATTTTGAGATCTAACACCCTTTGGTTGTTTTCGATTACGATAAAAAGAGCCACCAAATAAAATATAGCTATTCCACGAGACTTAATGTTTCCTTTGACAAAAATATACAATTTCTTAATCCTCGCACATGGATACACATTTACGAAATTTATCCACCTTGTTGCTGACTCACCATGGAGTTAACATTTCTTATTTTATTTTCATTTTCATTTTTGTAGGGCTGTTTCTCAAGATCAGTCAAAAGTGAATGCCCACTTTTTAAAATGCTTTATCTCAGTTTCACGATTTTATTTTATCTTAAATTGATCTCTCTTTTTATACCTAAATATTTTTACCAAACTTCTTTTACATAGTTGCAAAATTAAGCCTTTTTTTTTCGAAACCTACAAAAGTAAGTGAAAATCTAGTGAAAAACGTGTTTTACCTTAAGCTTAGCGTAAAACCTGTTTTTAAAATGGGGCGGTGGCATTTTTGTAATAAACTGAAAGTTGTTTCAACGAACGCGGTGACATTTTTTTTAAATAACTGACACTTATCGTAACTGTCAGTGTTAGTTTTAAGAAGTGCCAGTGATATTACACTAGCACATATTAACATAGACACTGACACTTTTCATATCTGTCAGTGCCAGTGCTAAAAAGTGTCAGTGTATGTGCCTGACACTTTTTAACACTAACACTGCCACTTATGAAAGTACCAGTGTCTATGTTTTATGAGTGCCAGTGGCCAAGTCTCGCAGATTTTGATATTAACACTGGTATTTTTCTGGAAAAAGACGTTTTTTCTATTCTTAGTGTAAAACACGTTTTTCCCAATACCTACTCACAAAATAAAGAGTTTCATATAAAACAAAATCTCCAAAAACAAAACGGGTGAATGACCAAAAGGTGCAACGTACTTTCACTTTGTTTACACCAAGTGCAACGTACTTTAAAGTTACCACATAATGCAACGTACTTTCCAATTTTGTTTCAAATAATGCAATTTTCGTTTCAAATAATGCAACATACATTTTAGTACGTTGCATTATTTGAAACGGAAATTGCATTATTTGAATCAAAATTGGAAAGTACGTTGCATTATGTGATAACTTTAAAGTACGTTGCATTTAGTGTAAACTAGAGTGTAGTACGTTGCATCAAAACATATTTTTCCCAAAACAAATTGGATGGCAAAACTTTATGCATCTTTAATTTTAAATTCTTGTAAAAGTAAATATTTTCTAACAACTTGTATTACTGTGATTAATATCCATTTTCAAATACATGTTTCTCTCCTGCAAAGTCAAACAAATCTCTCACAATAAGATTCGTTCGGAATTTTATAGCGATCTATAGTATAATATATGATTGAATTTTAAACAAAAACTTGAGAATATTACCTCAATAAAATTTTAAACTTAATATGGTTGGGTTGCACTATTGAATATACAATCATAACAATTTGTAGACTTTCATTACCAGAAGCAGAAGTAAATTAACCTAAATTAAATTAAAATGAGACTATTAAAGAATATTTAAAGTGTAAAATTAGATAGAAAGAAAAAGGCATGACTCCATGAATATCAGCCTATATATATATGTATCCATCTTCTCCTAACAAGCCACTCAAGAGCAAGCATGGCATCCTCTTGTCGAGGTATTCTTCTTTCACATATCCACTTAGTTTTTTATCTTTTCTTTATAGGCATGTGTAAGTGCAGAATGTGGTGATACCACAAGTGCTGACCACACTGTCCTAGTGATACCGTCGGACAGTCTGCATATATTTGTATATTTGCTTCATAAATAATTGCTGGACTAATGACTAATATTATTGCAAGGTTTATTGTCTATGTTGGTCCATTTTCAGGTATAACCTATGCTAGAATAATGCAAGGAAGTTAAAAAGAAGTTATGGATAAAATGAGATTTTATCCATAAACATGTGGGGATTTAATTCACAACAAACACATGGGATTTGACCCATTCAAAGGCTGAGTTGTTGATCAATAAAGTACAAGGCGTGGATAGCAAGAAGGTACAAGTCGGGTATGCAAGGACTTGGGCACCAAGAATTAGCTCCTACAAATATGGACATGTGGAGAAATTCATCCCCAAGGCTCGGCAACTCCACCTCTTCACTCCACCACGTTTTTACCACCTCTCCAAGCCATTATGAGTAACTCCCAAGTATTCTTGAAGCCTATAAATAGTGAAGGAGGTGAAGCATTGAAGACACAACACTTGAAGCAAGAACACACACTCTCCTCACAAGAAAGTCTTACACATTCCTTAGTTCCTTATAAATTCCCAAACACATTTATATTCTTGTATCGAGTATTATAAGTGTCTTGGCTAGGTTAGGATTCTGTGTATTAGACTTAGTAGTTCCACAAAGCTTTCATTGTAATAGCATTAGGGAACTCTCGACCTTGTACTTCATCTCATATTATTTAGTGAAGGTCTCGCCTTTTGAGGCATCCCTCAAGATATATAATTTATATATCTTGAGAAAAATAATTCTTGTGTTGATTTTCCGCTGCAAACTCTGTTCAGAAACTGTTTTCTGTTCGTGTGTGTTAAGTGTTGCCAAAAGTGATATCGTTGCAGTGACAACACTTTTGATATCACTTCCTTTCTGACTTAAGCCTTGACCTGCTTCTTCAATTGGCACCAGAGCTGGTTACTTGATATACTAAGTACTTCGGTCCAGTGTGTCATGGCTTATGATCCTGCAAATCCATATCTTGAGAGACTTTCTACTCTTCTTGGCTCGAATCATACTTCCCTTAGGAATAGTGAGGAAAGAGAGCTAGAAAACATTAAAGAACGTGATCAATCAGCCATGTTGACCATGGCTTTGGAGCACTCAAAGTCAGATTCAGAAAGTGTTGCCAATGGTGTTACCCAGAGTGCGATAACACTAAGCCCAACACCCAGCAGGTATAATCCTTCTAAATTTTCTGAAGTTTTTTGCTTTCATGGTTCAATTAATGTTGATGCAGGAAGTCCAGATGAGGAGGATTTAAGCAAGGATGAGCTCATTGATGGGTTAAAAGATCTCTACAAGGCGTTGTTTAAAGAATGGAAGAAAGAGAACAATATGGTAGCGATCTTAACCAAAGAAAATCAAGAGCTAAAAGACTCTTTGACTCGGTTGGCGGTGCAATTCACAAAGTTGGATGTTGAACTTGTTAAAGTCAAGTCCAAGTTGAAGCTAGCCGAGGCCACCTTCAAAAAGCTCAACACGAGGTTCTCAAAATTGGATGAAATACTCGACTTGAGTAAGTCTCTCAAAGCAGGTATTGGGTTTCAAGACTCTCTTGATAAAATCACTTCTACCTTATTGAATGAAAATTATGAAACATGTTTTGTAAAAGAACATGAAAAAGTAAAAAGTAGTTCATCAAGTGATATTTCTGATCAACCGTGTGTGTGTGAATACTCTCACATAACTGGACAAAGTAAATTTGATTGTTTTACTCTCAAAAAGAAAAAATTCAGTCCACATGTGTTATCTCAAGTGTTACCCAACACTCAAGACAACACTGGTAATCAGAAAATCAAAAAGTCTAAAAGAAATTTTGGTTTCTAAAATCCAATCATAAATGCAATGTTGTATTTTCTTCTTTGAGGACTAACGTTTCAGGTTCTTGGTACTTTGATAGTGGTTGCTCACATCATATGACGGGAACAAAAGTGTTTTTGAAAGACTATAAATCTATCCAAGGTGAAACGGTGACATACGGAGGTGGAGGAAAGAGCAATATAATAGGGAAAGGGACACTTGATGTTTCCGGATTCCCTGCCTTAAAGGGTGTCTTGCACGTTGATGGATTGGTTGCTAATTTAATTAGCATTGACCAATTGTGCGATGACAACTTGGAGGTAAAATTTAATAAAAATACCTGTAAAGATTTTGATAACACTAACACTTGTGTAATGTCAGGAACTAGATCAAGTGACAATTGCTATCTTGTTGAAGATAAACAATTTGAGGCTGTCAAAGGAGTCCCCAAACTGAATCTGAAGAACAAAATTGTGTGTGGGGACTGCCTTAAGAGTATGGAGACTCGTGTTACCCGCAGTGTTACCCAACACCAGGAGCAACACTTCGGGACAACACATTGTTTTCAGCTTTTGCACATGGACTTGATGGGTCCAATTGAGGTAGAAAGCCTGGGAGGTAATAGGTATGTTTTTGTTATAGTTGATGATTTCTCTAGGTTTTCTTGGGTATATTTCCTAAGAGAAAAATCTGAAACTTTAGATAAATTTAAACTCTTGCATTTCAAAATCAAAAACATGTTTTGCTCACCTATTTTCTGTATAAGATCCAATCATGGAAAAAAAATTGCAAATGTTTCCTTTTATACTTTTTGTAAGAAAAAGGGGATACACCATGATTTTTCGATCTCTAAACCACATGGTGTGGCTGAAAAGAAAAATAGGACATTGCTTGATATGGCCCGTGTTATGCTGTTCTCTAAAAGGATTTCAAAAAGATTTTGGGCTGAAGCTTTGAGCACGGCTTGTCACATTTCTAATAGAGTCTTTCTAAGACCCAGTTTAACTATGACACCCTATGAGATTTTGAATAAGAAGAAACCACGTGTTCATTACTTCCATGTGTTTGGGTGTGTATGTTATATATTAAAAGACTGGGATCGCTTAGCTAAATTTTACTCTAAGAATGATAAAGCCATTTTTCTTGGATATTCTCATGACAATCTTGCATATCGAGTCTATAATTTAAGATTGGGAACTATTCAAGAATCTGTAAATATTGTTTTTGATGATCTGTCAAGTGTTGCAGATGAACCAGGTGCTTATCCTCGTTTGGTACTGCTGGAACAACCTTAAAGTGAATTTGACATTTATGTTGGACCAAGTGTTGACATAAGTGTTGGACCAGAAGTCAGTCCAGTTGCAGAAAATGAACATAATGAGGAATCCAATAGAGTTAATGATCCCGTCAGAAGAGATCCCCCTTTGAGGATTCAAAAGAATCATCTTATATCCCAAGTGATAGGGAGGTTAGACGAAGGGATACAAACTAGACGTAAGGAACCGGTTAATTATCGAGACATGGTTAGGTATATTAAGGTAAACCATTCATGTTTTCTTTCTAAGCTTGAATTTGAAAATACTTTGAAAGATGAATATTTGATTCAAGTTTTTAACCATAAGAGATTTTCTAACTTGAATAAATCTCTTGTTCCATTTCTTGTTTAAACCCCTTGGATCATCTTTGTTGTTGTACAATATTTTAATTTTTGAAAAAAAAAAAAACCGTTTTTTAGTTTTTTCTATTTTCGTGTTTTAAGCCCTCGCGGCGGCACATGCTGACCTTTTTGTTTCGGTAGGTTTATACTTGGTTAACATGTTTGTCAAATCCCCTTTGTACTCAAAAGTGACAAAGTCACTAATTTTTGTGATAAAATAAAAGGCAAAAGGCAAAAAGCACTTATAGTATTTCCTAAGTAACTCGGGGCACGGCGTTCGCTGCGACGATGCACTCTTGCCAAAGGGAGATACTATCTAGTGATTTCGTACTAAGTATTAGGAACATGGAGTTCGCTACTACAGTGTATCCTACTTGAAAGGTGCAAATCACTAAAGTATTTTTTACACTTTATAAGGACTCGGAGCACGGAGCTCGTTACTACGATGCTATCTTGTAGATATTGAAGTGTAAATTATACTTATTTTAAAGTGCTTAAAGATGAAGAACAAGCTTATTTTATCTAACTTGTTAGATTTATTTTACCTCAAACACTCTTAATTAAGGCTTGCTATGCCTCAAGTGTTTGAATTTGGGAAGCTTGTTTTTGCCTCAATTGCTTATTATAAAGAAGCCTAACAATTTGCCTCAAGTGTTTATTATGAGGATTGTTTTGCCTTAAGTTTCTTAAAGTGAAAATTTTATCAAGGGGATATTTGACTTATATGTTTTCCTAAGTGTTACCATCATTGCCGATAACACATTAGTATGTGCTACATTATTTTTTTATTCATTTCTTTTTTCGGAAATTAATAGTTAATTTTTGAAAGTCCGAAAGTCCTTTATAATTTGTGGAATTTTTTGATTTTCAAAAAGTCTTTATTAAATTCCTTTTTATTTTATTTTTGGTGAATTTGGTTAAGTAACTTCATCTCTAAAAGTTTGGAATCAAGTTTCAAATCAAACTCAAAAATTAGGGATGTAGTCACCTAGGCCGAATTATCCAACATTATTTTCTTTTATTTTTATTTTTTCGTTTTATTTTCAAAAAAAAAAAAAAAAAAAAAGGCTTTTTGGGATAATTGACACGCCCCCAGGTCCCGGGATCCCTTAATAGAACCTCGAACCTGGATGGGAGTGCCGAACGAGGAACAAGAAACTTAACAGGAAACTTAATGACATTTGATTAACAAATTGACATGATATATATATTCTAGAGTAAGGACCTATACTAGCTCACAACACGAGTTCTAGACAAGAAAATTTAAAACCAAACTTAATACATACACAGCGGAAACATGCCTAGCACATAAGCTGGCATTAAGAGTACTATACAAGATGTCTAGTGACAACAAGAACTGTCTACCCCAAAATAAGGAGTTACAAAACCCATAATACATCGTCCTCACCAAGTGTAAAAGGACACAAGCCCCAAAATAATCACGACCTGCGAAGCAAGCTCCCAACTATGTCGAGCCTCACTGCGCACTATCCTTCCTTTCTTGGGGGGGGGGAAACAAATAAAGGGTGAGATAAATCTCAGTAAGCTATTAGATGCAACTACATGACATGTTATCATGCAATTCAAGTAGATACTCAAATAATCATATCTCAAGTATCATCAAGTAACAAGTATATGAGGGGATAATCCACTCATCAAATAGCACATAAGGCTAAACAAGCAAGTTATAAGGATATTGCTTCCTTCCTTATTCCTCCCAAGAATACCATTGTTGTCGAAGCTTGTATTACTTTGACATCACGATCAATAACAGGAACTGATTATTCAGTATATATCAGAAGACCCGGTAACCAGTGTCATTCTCAATATCAGTACTCATGATTATTCACGAGGTGTTCGGGACGGGAGTTTAGCATTCACTTAAGTCAGGCATATTGCTCCAACTAAGGAAGCTATGCCCTTACTATGGCCGGTAGTAAGGGGTCGGGCGGAAATACATAGGGACCCGATTGTCACTTAAACCCCAGCTCTCGCGACAAGCGTGAACCTATACATTTTCGAACAAGCAAGGAGAACCAGCTGGACTCACACAAGAAAGTACAAGTAGATATTTACTTGAACAACGGGAGAAGAACTGATCCAAATGTAGTGGACTAGCTCAACAAGGAACATGCTTCAAGTACTCAAGAAGTCACCTTGTTATCAAGCAACTATATGCAATGTTTGCACATACACAACAAGAACATGTCTCATACACGTTAGTGCTTGTTCATAGCACTTTCTAGTTCACTACCATACATATGTATTGGTGTCAAGCCATGTACAAGATTTTATTATCTTATACTTCAAATTATAATCCAATTCTTTGGATGTTCAAGTCACGTACAAGATTTTAATGGCTTATACTTCAAGTTATATCCCAATCTTTGGACATTCAAACCAGTATAAGAGTTATACATTTACTCTTACAAAATTCCAATCCTATTCTTAGGATGTTCAAGTCTAAGACCTTATGCTAATGCCTCTAAGGTGCACAATCATTGGATTCACAACAAGTATAACACATTAGTGCTTGTTCATAGCACTTTCAAGACATAAAGAAGAGATACTACTCTTATACTTATGTTCTCATTTTAATTCAATGAGTATACATGTTTAAGACCAAGTCTGATGCCCCTAAAGTATCACAACACTTGCTAGGACATCTTATACTAAGGTTATATACCTTAACTAGGGTTACTTCCAACTTATACAAACTTTAAACAACATTTTTGGTTTTTCAGATAACTGTGCGGTCGCCCAAAATGAACTGTGCGGCCGCCCACAAGCATGTCAATTTCTTTGAAAAACCCTTCAGAAAGATGTGCGGTCGCACAATGGACTAGAATGCGAAATTCTTATTTCTTTCCCAGGTTGAAATATTTTCCGTCCCAAAACGTAGGAGTAACTTTCTAGTAACAATTTCAACAACTCTAAAATGTAAACCAAACTAAATTTCCCATTTCAAGTTACTTTTGCTTTCTTACACAGAGGGTTTCATACTCCCTTTGTCCCAAATTTACAAATACCACAAAAATCATTCCAAACACAAAATTAACAATCACAAGTATCGAGAATAACATTTATGCATGTTATTACAAGTAAGGGGGAGCTAATAACTTACCTAGTCAAAATTCAAGTTGACCAAAACTTATTTATGTTCGGCCTGGAACGCTCTATTCAACGCCACGAATATTAATCCGGGATCGGAATCAAGAACGGAGGGATAATTAAACTCGAGGAGTCGGGAATAGGGAAAACTTTTAACCCTAGCTTTCAGAACAGAGAAAGAACGAGAAGAATGAAAATGGAGAATTCATTCTCTGCAAACCCACATGATAAACATTCAAGTTTCAAAGAATTTCACTTAGGCCCCTCAAGTTTCACTTTTAACAAAAAGACCCCTAAAGTCAATTTTTCACAAATGACCAAAAAGTCAAAACTAGACATTTAACCACCTTAACTATTTAAAGCAGTTAAAACTTTAACCCAAGTAAAACTAACACATAATATGCAAGTTCAAGTATTTAACAAATATGTCAAATATTTAACGATAATAAGGATGGGCGTTACAATAATGGCCGGTTGTTTTATAAAAAATGTGGGTGATGTGATTGAGTGTAACTATCTAGCTAAGAAATAGGGAGAGTTGAGAGTTATAGGGTTTAGGAAGAGACTTATCATAAATTGTATTTATCTCTTCCATTTGAATACTTCCTAAAATATCCAAATTAAACCCCCTCCTCCTCTCACCGATCTCCCTCTTTCTCTCGCCGACCTCTCTCTCTCAGTCTCTCTCACGCTCAAAATCCCTCTCCCAAAATTCTTTTCTTCTATTCTCAAAACTCTATAAATGGCTTCCCCTTCCAAAACCTCAAATGAGCACATGGAAATCTCGCCATTGTTGTCTCCGGATCTCCACCTGTTCCGGTCGCACAGGCTCCTCCTACGTCGGCTCCTTCCCAACCTATAGTGACTACCATCAAGAAAAAGAAAAAGAAGAGAAAAGACTCATCTTCTTCACGCTAACCGATTGCCCAAGCTCCATCAATGCAGACTTCAAGCCAGATACAGATTCATACAGACTTGTAGAAATTCTTTGCACAGTATTCTTCACAAACAGGGGGAGATAATGCTGCCACAAGTGCTGTTCTGCATGCTAACACAAGTGCTGATCTAACTGCTAATACACGTGGGCGGGCTAGTGATACTCAAACAGGTTTGGTAGTTGGTGTGTTTCTATTCTTGATAGCTTTTAAAAACAATTTTTATGTTAGTTGTTTTAAAACTATTAGTTGCACGTAACATTTGTTTTACATTTGTTTTTTGGTTGGTTTATTTGTGTGAAGTGTGTTAAACACTTCATGGTTTTTGGATTTTATAACTTTGGTTTTGTTTTGGATAATTAGTTTTTAATCATGTTTAGTTTACTTGGTTTAAAACTATTTCAAAATCATTGTTTTTCGGTTGACTTGTCTCTTTGAGGGGGAGTTAATCTTTGTGGGGAGAATTTATGTATATTCTGTATTTGTGGCTAACATTGTCTTGCAGGGTCACAGCATTATTTAGTTTGTGAAGAAATATACAATTAAGGGGGAGATTGTAAGTGCAGAATGTGGTGATACCACAAGTGCTGACCACACTGTCCTAGTGATACCGTCGGACAGTCTGCATATATTTGTATATTTGCTTCATAAATAATTGCTGGACTAATGACTAATATTATTGCAAGGTTTATTGTCTATGTTGGTCCATTTTAAGGTATAACCTATGCTAGAATAATGCAAGGAAGTTAAAAAGAAGTTATGGATAAAATGAGATTTTATCCATAAACATGTGGGGATTTAATTCACAACAAACACATGGGATTTGACCCATTCAAAGGCTGAGTTGTTGATCAATAAAGTACAAGGCGTGGATATCAAGAAGGTACAAGTCGGGTATGCAAGGACTTGGACACCAAGAATTAGCTCCTACAAATATGGACATGTGGAGAAATTCATCCCCAAGGCTCGGCAACTCCACCTCTCCACTCCACCACGTTTTTACCACCTCTCCAAGCCATTATGAGTAACTCCCAAGTATTCTTGAAGCCTATAAATAGTGAAGGAGGTGAAGCATTGAAGACACAACACTTGAAGCAAGAACACACACTCTCCTCACAAGAAAGTCTTACACATTCCTTAGTTCCTTATAAATTCCCAAACACATTTATATTCTTGTATCGAGTATTATAAGTGTCTTGGCTAGGTTAGGATTCTGTGTATTAGACTTAGTAGTTCCACAAAGCTTTTATTGTAATAGCATTAGGGAACTCTCGACCTTGTACTTCATATCATATTATTTTGTGAAGGTCTCGCCTTTTGAGGCATCCCTCAAGATATATAATTTATATATCTTGAGAAAAATAATTCTTGTGTTGATTTTCCGCTGCAAACTCTGTTCAAAAACTGTTTTCTGTTCGTGTGTGTTAAGCGTTGCCAAAAGTGATATCGTTGCAGTGACAACACTTTTGATATCACTTCCTTTCTGACTTAAGCCTTGACCCTGCTTCTTCAGCATGCATCAAAAAATTGTCTCGCGGGATCGATCACATTCACACACTTGAAAAAATGCAATAGTAGATAGCCAAAATAAAATCACTTAAAAGTTATGTGGTTCGACTTTAACCATATTCAAGCAAAAATAAAATTACTCTATTTTCTTGATAGTTGATATCTATTTTCTCAACAATCTTGAATATCTTCAATCACAAATAAAATTACTCCATCAACAACAAGTTTTATAATTTTATTATGACAATTAAATCAACTTAAATTTATCGCTCAATTTTTTTTCACATTAACAACGTACAAAAAATGACGACATTTATTCTCAGTAAGAGGGACTAATAGTTGAAGGTATTTATTAATAAAAAAAATATACTCCACTAATTTGGCACCTGCCTTGTCAAGTAAATGAAGTAGCTATTTTTTACAGTACTATAGTTAAATTTCTAGCATTAGTAATTAAGTTTATATATTCTATAAAATGGTAATTACTCTAGTGCTAAAAAGTTGTTTGTTTTTTTTTTTTTTTTTTTTTTCATTTTTCATACAGATGGTGGTAAGAGTTCATGGCCAGAGCTTAGAGGGTTCATTGGAGATTCAGTTGTGGGAATAATCGAGCAGGAGAATCGTTCCGTCACTGCTGAGATGCGGCTAGATGAGGGATTCAATGCTTCTGATTTTAGATGTGATCGGGTCATCGTTTGGATTAATGAAATTCGACTTGTCACAAGGGATCCCATGATTGGTTAAATCTAATTGAAAATGTGGGTGTATAATTAGGACAAAAACTCGTGTGAGAGGGTCTCACAGGTGATGAGACGGGTCACGTGTGAGTGAGACCGTCTCACACTAGACTTCCTCTATAATATAATTAAAGGTAATTATCATGTTTTCCAATTAAGCCCTAAAGTTTAATTATCTCCTTATGAGATGTTAGTCAAGAATGATTTTGGTTTCATGTTTGTTTGATTGGTATTAGATTAATATACAATTATTTGTGGACTCATGCAATACATATTATTATTAATTTTCATTTTTTCTATTCATTTAAAGTACTTGGTGCAAATTATAGTGCTTTTATAATATTATCGTAATATGGGGTTTTGTCATATTAAAAGCTAAGAATAATTTAAAAGAAATATTAAATGAAGAACTAAAACCATCTCCAATGGTACTCTATAACTTCTAAATAGAGCATTATTTTTCTCCAACTGAACTCTAAACATTGCTTTATTATAGAGCAACTTTATCTTTTTCTTCAAATTTGGTGCAAGGGATAGTGTTGCGCTATCCCATTTTTGTTTTTCTTTTTCTTCTTAAATATATGTTTTTTGTTTTTCTTTTTGATAGATATGAAACGATATAACGTAAAATTATGCAACCTAATGCTATTTGTATATGTGAAACAATAATGAATATTTTCATAATTTTCTTATTTAATGTAAAATTTGAAGCAAATTGTTGGAAATATTTAGTGTAAAAATTGCACTATTACAAAATATGATGCTATTTTTACACTAAACTGTATAAAATGGTCTAATGCAGGGGCGGCCCATCAAGTAAGCAGATGAAGCACCTGCTTAGGGCATCCAAAAAATTGTTGATTTTTGGGGCCTCAAAATTCTTACCTAATGCATTGGTGATAGGCTCAATCCAGCCCCAATCCACCAAAAGACTCTCTTTGGATGATTATTTAATCCTCGACACAACACATTTCAGTAATTGATTCTATTGATTTTTTAAGAAGAAATCCGTTTTTTAAAAAGGGAAAAACTAATTGAGAGAAAAAAAAAACTTATTCAGAATCCGACTTTGAAAAGGAAAAAATTAATTCGTATTCGACTTTATAAACGAAAAACGAACAGTAACCTAATTCAAAAACCGACATTTAGCTTCTTGAAGCGAGACGACTGAAGCGAGTAGGCAACGGCAAAATTTACCTTCCAGACTTCCATCTAGTACAAGGAGGTAAGCATTCTATGCTTTAAATTGAATTGATTTTGATATATGGCCATGAATTTGATTTTGATATATGGCCATGATTTTAAATAAAATATACATATAATTACATTCATATTAATTTTTTTATTAATGTTTTAGCTTAAAAGACATTAAATTTATGGGGCCTCGCTAGAAAATTTGCTTAGGACACCAAATTTAATAGGACCGCCCCTGGTCTAACGCATGAATACTCCAAACCGCGTAGAAATCATATCAGAATAGAGTGATTAACATATTTGAGAGAAAGAAGATAGGCCCTAACCAAAAATTGGTGAAGCCTCCTTCTCCCCATCTTCTCTTCATCTCTATATTCTATCTTTTACTTCTTGTTAATAATATACACTTGGAACCAAGCCTTGAAATCCATGGTGCCCTTCATGTTCTATGCATGATGGTGGGTTACAAACCAAAGGATAGCCTAAGGCTTGTTATAATTTATGCATCTTTAATTTATTGTCTTTACATTTATGCACCCTTACATTATGTCTTTAAATTTATGTCATTTAATTTAAAGCCTTTGCATTTATGTTGAATAAATGAGGAAATAATCAAGTTTGGGTGATAAAGTTGCAATCTTTATCATCCAAACCATGAGTCAACCTCAATAATGTCCCTTTGATGATAAAGGTTCAATCTTTATCCATCAAAGGTTGATTTTTTGATGTCCCAATGCCCTTCTTTGGAATAATCATCCATTTGGATGTTAAAGTTTCCATCTTTAACCATCCAAATGGTGATCTTGGCTCAAAGGCCATGCCCATCACATTTTCTCAATTATTCCCCAATGATTGCCTTGATCACACCCAAAATCCTTGTTTTGGTGTCTAATCTAGTGATTAATGGTATAGGGATGATTTAATTTTTGTTTTGTTGCAAGAAAATAACTGGAAATGATCAAACAGTCCAGTTTCCAGCAGAATGCTCTGTTTCTGCCTAGAACTGGACTGATTTCTGAGAATCTGTTAAAATTCCCAGGAAGACCCCCCATAGCCATACGGCTACTTTGTCCAGGGGTACATTTCCAGTTCAGTCCCCTCTAATCCAGAATGTTTACGAAATAACCCTTTCTATTAAAATTCTAATTGTTTTATGTTAAAGTCAGTCTCTTCCATTTCCAAGAACACACACACACACACACTTGCACAATTTTAACAAACTTTAGGGAGACTCGGTTTTTTTCCGAGGCACTTTGGGTGAACTACCGGTTGAGTTCTTCCCAAAGCGTAACCTGACCTCCGAATCCTTTGTCTCTAACCATTTTTCGTTAAGTTTGGGTTTAAAATTAAACTAACGTGGAGACTCCGTTTTTGTTTGGACAGTGAAGAGCCGTGTTTGGCATTCTCGAGGGAAACCCCTTTCCGTTTTCCCGCGGGGATCCTTACACTTGTTTGTTTTAATTGCAGGAAACCTGGACACTTTGCTTCAAGCTGCCCAATTCCCAAATTTGAGTATATGTAGAAGAAGAGCAGCCATACTCCCAAATTCACTCGTCACAAGGGAATGGTTGCTGAAGAAGAATCACCAGCAAATGAGCAGAACACTTAGATTGAAACAGACTCAGAAGAGAGCGATGAAGATTCTGATGATTGACTCGTTTGCTTGGTGGCAAAGGACCAACCATTAGCGAGCTCGTTGAACAAGGATTTCTTACTCCGGCTTAAAGCAATGGTGGATTATTATTCTCTAGATGTGATCTGAGTGCTAGAAGCAAACTCAGAAATAGTGAATATGTTAGACCTCAAGTTGCACCTATTCCTAAAATCAATCATGATGAGGACATTATAAAGCAAGAAAAGTTATTCAAAGAGGCAGAAAAGGTAATCAGTCATTTTAGTGATATGAAGGAAGCTCTGGCACTATCATGTGATGAAATTTCCCAGCTTAAGACCGAGAAATCTCTATTAAAATCTGAACCCACCCTTCTTAAGGAGCAAATAAAGAGCATGTCTCCTCTTACTGTTAAAAACACCTATCTAACGGAAAAGAACTCATTACTTAAAGTTCAAAACGATGAATTGGTTACTCAAATTACTGGTCTTAAAACGATTACAAATGAGTGGTCCAATTCTCGTGTCACTATGGACGGCATCTTTGAGTCCCAAAAAGCCAGTGGTGATAAAAGTGGCTTGGGATTCACATCATCAACTAGTGACAACTTTAAGTGTGATGTTTGTGCTGAAAGAGACAGTGAATTTACAACTCAGCAAACTCATGAAATTCCCAAGGAAAAACATTCTAATTCAATGGGTAAAGGACAGGAAAAGGTCAAGAGACAAACATTCCATTATGGCTACCCAACGAAACAATTTGGGAAAGCTAAAGAGAAGGAAGTAGCTACAGATGAATCATCCTCTAGCAAAATCATTCTTGAAACAAGGCGCGCTTCTTCTCCAAGTGCACAATATGCGCCTAGGAGACACGCGCCTCACCGCCGTGCGCCTCCTAGCCCTATGCGCCCTCCAAGAAAAAGCGCTCCAAAATTTCAAAAGAAGGATTTTGTTAAGGCTGGCTCATCTGACCCAAAGAAGAATGCTATCCCAAAGAAAAGTAAAGATTTTGTAAAAACTCACGTGATTGGTGGCTTTCATCATTGTTCTATTTGTGATTGTTCGGGACATAAGGCCGTGGAATGCCTTTTGAGAATCACTCCCAATGCCAAAGGACGTAAAAATCCTAAGGTCAAGCAAGAGTGGGTCGTCAAAAGTTGCTAACTCTAGGACCCGAAAAGGAATAAAGGGGACCTGCTTTAAATATTTATATTTCAGGTTCTTTGCTTCATGGCTGGATCTTCAAAAGCTAAAACGTATGAATGGATTCTCGATAGTGGGTGTTCACGACACATGACTGGAGATGAATCCTTACTTGAAGATGTCCATGAAGAAAGAGGTCCCTCCGTAACATTTGGTGATAATAACAAAGGCCAAGTTGTAGCATATGGAAAACTCAAGAAAGACAAAGTGTGCATTGAAAGAGTCTCTCTCGTCGAAGGGTTCAAGCACAATTTATTATCCATATCTCAATTATGAGACAAAGGATTAGAATGTCATTTTACCTCAACTCAATGTCTTATCAAGAATGGCAAAACTGGAGCTACATTACTCACGGGATATCGTAAGAAAAATATTTATATTATTGATTTCCATAGTATGAACTCTAGTACTAATCTTTGTTTTGTAGCTAAAAGTGTGAGCGAAAATAGTTGGCTGTGGCACAAGCGCTTAAGTCACTTGAACTTCAAGTATCTATCTAAACTCAGCAGGAATAATCTTGTTAAAGGACTTCCCAAGATTGCTGATCATCATGACAAGAAGTGCGCCGCGTGTCAACTTGGCAAACAACCGAAGAAATCTTTCTCCAGCAAGACAAATCCCTCAACTTCTAGATGTTTGCAACTGCTGCACATTGATCTATTTGGACCAGTTACCACTGCAAGTGTTAGAGGAAATAAGTATACTCTAGTTGTGGTGGATGATTACTCAAGATATACATGGGTGGAAATGATGATTACAAAGGACAATTGTTATGACATTCTTACCACCTTATTCAGACTGCTCCAAACCCAAAAACAAGATGACATCGTTAGTGTTCGATCCGATAATGGAACATAATTCAAGAACAACGGTGTTGCTCGATACTGCGACGATCATGGGATAGATCACAACTTTTCAACAGCTGGAGTTCCTCAACAAAATGGCGTTGTGGAAAGGAAAAATAGGACGTTGATTGAAGCGGGAAATACGATGATAGCTGAAGCTAAATTGCCTAAGTACTTTTGGGAAGAAGCTGTCAACACCGCATGTTTTACTCAAAATCGTTCCCTCATCAACAAACTTCACAACAAGACTCCGTATGAACTTTGGCGTGGTAGAACTCCCAACATTGCATTCTTCAAGATCTTTGGTTGCAAATGTTATATCCTCTACAACGGAAACGAACATAGAGGTAAATTCGATGCCAAAGGCGACGAAGGTATTTTTGTTGGGTATGCCAAACATTCTAAAGCTTTTCGCGTTTTTAATAGACCTACATTAGTGATAGTTGAATATGTACATGTTACATTTGATGAACATTCTCTCCTTGAGCTACATTTGGCTCCAAATGATTCTGATGATTTTGTTGAGTTAAATGAGACAGGTGCTCCTATTCATATTGCGCCTACACGAGATCAGAATGCATCAAATCAAGGAAATCCATTTACATCAGTTGCGCCGAACATCGATGTGTTGGTTTTGGTGCCCTAGGCACGTTTGTTAAACGTTGTATAAGTTATCATTTTATTCATAATAATAAAGTGATAATAAGATTATTATTATGGCTCGTGTTTGCTTATAATAATCTCCGTCCCTAGAGCTTGTTAAGCATTAGTATAAAGGCTAAATGATCATGGGATGATCATGTTAGATTTATGGGTACTTGTTTGG
This sequence comes from Campanula takesimana, assembly GCA_026119855.1. Lineage (NCBI taxonomy): Eukaryota > Viridiplantae > Streptophyta > Magnoliopsida > Asterales > Campanulaceae > Campanula > Campanula takesimana. The sequence goes on along the minus strand of JAOWBW010000219.1, from coordinate 1,448,920 downwards.
AACAAGGTACTGGACATGACCCGCGGTATGAGATTTATGTCATGGTCGATGTCATATATAAATCTCATATTAGTTATGTCATTTGAATCCTTAGACATGAAGTTATTATAGTCTTCCACTTGATGAAGATTATGTTTGACATATTCAAACGCTGCCTTAACACGGTAGTTATAAAGTGTATGATTGGCATGATTGGATTCACGTAGGGAAGAATAATAAGCTAAATGGATTTGTCCCTCTTCGGAGAGATGTCAAGCTTGGGCCCCTCGAAGGAATGATGTTGGTGAAATGTTTGGCCAAACTCAAATGGATTGATTGGATCAATGTCATTTGGATTATCAACATATTCGGGATCGAGAAAAGTATTGAACAAAACAAGTTGACTTGTTGACCATGACTTGTGTTCAAAGACATCGTGGACAAAGGGATTATGACATGTTCTAAAAGGAATGCGAACTTGTATCTAGTTACACTATTTGGGTAGGTATGACGGTTTGCTAGAACCTAATCATATCTTATGGGTTCATGTTTGGGCTCATTGCCAACTTAGTGTAATCCTAGAGGGTCACACACGAATAGAACGAATCGTAAAGGACTAAATGGGAATTATGGAAATATATCAGTGTTTGGCTCTGGCACGGTCGTGCGCCTTAAAATGGCACGGTCGTGCCATAAATCCAAACCAAGGCAAACCTGTCGACATGATTGGCACGACCGTGCCAAATTACCAAGCACGACCATGCCGAAAATGGGCGGCTGGGGAATTCGCGCGGACTAGATGGCACGACCATGCCAGATTGTAGGGCACGACCGTGCCGGTCAAGTCGGCCAGAATTCCTTGTTGCCTAATTTGGTGACGGGATTTAGGTTTCCTATGTCCTTAAGGGTTAAGGATTAGGACCTATTTAAGGATCCTTTTTACAGCCATTAGACATATTATTGTGAGTGCCTCCATAAGGTTTTGAGAGGTTATTTTTCTTGTTCTAAGATCCCAAAAGTGAAGAACAAGAATATTCATAATTCCATATAGTTCTTACAATTGTGAAAGCATGTTTCATAATTTGGTCTAGCAACAAAGATCAAGTGTTCTTGATATTCGTTCGTGGTGTGGATACCGCTAGAGGGTGAAACTTATCATCTTCATAGTTCGTGATTCTTGCTTTGTTCGTGATCAAGATTTCAAGCCTCCATCGAATTCAAGGTTGCAAAATCAAAGGCATCAAGGGTTAGTATTCTAGTATTCATTATGTTGTATTTGACTTAATCATATGAATGGATCTATGGGCTTTGGGTTTCATAAATTTTAAATGCTTAATTCCGCTGCGCATGTTACTACGAAACCCAACACGATGATAGTGCACCGAGTGAAGATTCAGCTGCACCGTACAATGCGTCTATTTTCACTCCTGCGCCCCACTCAAACATTGCGGCTGGTGTCACTCCCATTTTTAATGCTGAGCCAGTTCAACCTCCTAACTTTGATGATTTTGAAGCTGGTGAAGATGTACCAATTGAAGACCTTCAAGTCACTACAACCCAACCTAACTTACCTCATGAAATTCGTGAAGTTAGAGGTCACCCAATCAATAATATCATTGGTGATCTAAATGTTGGTGTTCGTACAAGGAGAGCTACTAACTTTGATGCTTACACTGCATTTATCTCTCAAATTGAACCGAAGAAGGCTGATGAAGCGCTCCAAGATCCAAATTGGGTTGTTGCAATGCAAGAAGAACTCAATCAATTTGAACGATGTAAGGTTTGGACTCTTATTCCAAGACCAACAGATCAAGGAGTGATTGGTACGAAGTGGGTGTTCAGAAACAAGATGGACGAGAATGGAACCATCACGAGACACAAAGAAAGATTTGTTGCACAAGGCTATAGGCAAGACGAAGGAATCGACTACGATGAAACTTTCGCGCCCGTAGCAAAACTTGAAGCTATCAGACTCTTTCTAGCTTACGCCGCTCACAAGAACTTAAAGTTATATCAAATGGATGTGAAGAGTGCGTTCTAAATGGTGAACTCCAAGAACAAGTCTACGTAGCTCAACCACCTGGGTTTGAAGATTCACAATTTCCAAATCATGTCTACAAACTCCAGAAAGCTTTGTATGGGCTCAAACAAGCGCCAAGAGCATGGTATGATACACTATCCAAGTTTCTCATTGAGAAAGGCTTCACTCGCGGTAAAATCGATACAACTCTTTTCATTACCAAACATAATGGTCATAAATTACTTGTTCAAATTTATGTTGATGATATTATATTTGGTTCTACTAATGAATTATTGTGCAAGCGCTTTGAGAAAATAATGAAGAGCAAGTTTGAAATGAGCATGATGGGAGAACTCACATTCTTCCTCGGGCTTCAAATCAGGCAAATAAATGAAGGCATATTTATCAATCAAGCCAAATACACAAAAGATTTAATCAAGAAGTTTGGACTTGAGAATGCTAAATCATACGACACTCCAATGGCTACCGGCAACAAACTCGACAAGGATTTAAAAGGTAAAAAGGTTGATCAAACGCTCTATAGAGGTATGATTGGCTCACTCCTTTATCTTACTGCTAGTAGGCCCGATATAATGTTTAGTGTTTGTGTTTGCGCTCGTTATCAATCTGACCCTAGAGAAGCGCACTTAATTGATGTGAAATGTATTATACGATATCTCTCCAGTACTGTTAACCTTGGACTTTGGTACACTAAAGATTCGAATTTTAAACTTGTAGGTTATTCAGATGCGGATTATGCAGCGTGCACTATTGATAGGAAAAACACAAGTAGCACTTGTCATTTCCTCGGATATCGACTGGTGTCATGGGCGAGTAAGAAACAAGCTTCAGTATCTGTCTCAACAACCGAAGCTGAATATATCGCTGCGGGAAGTTGTTGTTGTCTATGGATGAAGCAGCAATTGGTGGACTATGATATAATTGAAGAAAATTGTCCCATCTACTGCGACAATACATCAACAATTGCGGTTTCTTAAAATCCTGTCATGCACTCCAAAACCAAACACATAGACATCAAGTATCACTTCCTCAAAGACCACGTGGAGAAAGGCAACATTCATTTGGAACACGTGGGAACCGACTTTTAAATCGCCGACATTCTAACGAAAGCACTTGACGCGAAACGGTTCATCTTCTTGAGAGGTGAAATGGGTATGCTTGAACTCAACTAGTCAATATAGTTTTATAACTACTAATGATTTTATGTCTTTTTGAGTTATGAATATCCTAGGTTCGAAAGTTAAATCATTTTCTATGTTTCAAGGAAACTACGCGCCTGTTATGCGCCTCATTAACTCTCTGCGCGCCCAAGGCTTATGCTCCTTATTCATTCTGCGCGCGCCATTGAGTATTGCGCTTACCATGCGCCCATTAAATATTGCGGCTCAATCAATGCTCCCTTATTTAATTAGGGCAAATGACAATTTAGGGCCCAATGTTGACATGATTTTCACGATTAGGGGCCCGATGTTTCAATTTCATCGATTTAGGGCCCAATATGGTCAAATGCTGTCAATTTGGGGCTTTTTAACTTATTTCGTTAGAAAACTCACTTAAGTTACATGTGCCGCGCATGTGATAGAAAAATTAGATCATTTTGAAATTAAAATCAATTTTAAGGGGTTAAATGTAAATATTTAAAATAAAAGGGTTATAAAACTATTAATTTTATATTCTAATATTGAATAATAAATTAATAAAAACATTAATTTATAAAGTATAACTGATAAAAATAATACATTTTATTTAAAATTAATAAAATAATTTATATTTTCATCGGTTGCTCAAAAATAATAAATTATTGTATTGTACATTTTCTAAAATAAATAATAATTTGAAAATAAATAATAATATGAATTAATTCCATTATTGCATCAATTAAATCTACAACACTTTGATACACAATTATCATTTATATGAAAAACCACATTTAAAACACCATTCGGGACAGAACAAGTATTTTATAAGTTAAAATTGTGCATATTGGTGTATATTTAATTGATGTACAAAAATGTAATTTATAAAAAAAATATTTTTTAAAAAAATGTACAATAAGTGATTTTTTTAGCAATCGATGAAAATATAAATTAATTTATTAATTTTAAATAATTTTTTTTCTTTTTTTTATTAATTGATTATTCAATATTAGAATATAAAATTTATATTTTTATAACCCTTTTATTTTAAATATTTACATTTAACCCCTTAAAGTTGATTTTAATTTCAAAATGATCTAATTTTTCTATCACATGCGCGGCACATGTAACTTAACTGAGTTTTCTAACGAAATTCGTTAAAAGCCCCAAATTGACAGCATTTGACCACATTGGGCCTTAAATAGATGAAATTGAAACATCGGGCCCTTAATCGTGAAAAGCATGTCGACATTGGGCCCTAAATTGTCATTTTCCCTATTTATTATCCTTATGATTGAACGTATTAAAATTCACAAGTACCAGGTATGTTCTTATTTATTGCATAGAATCTTTGCCTTGTGACATTCCATGATTGTTCAAGGGTACTTGTGCAATTAATTTTCCCTCGTTTTTCGTCTTTCAAAATATTTATTTTCTGAGGATATATTTCTTGCACCCCAAACTTACACCAAAACAGATGTTCTTGGGGTTTGTGCAAAAATTAGTCAAAATTGCTCATACACTTATAAAGAAAGTGGAGTAGTTTTTCTTTACCCAAAATATCAAATCGATGTACTTTGTGTCATTCAGCATTTAATGCCCATCATTTCCAAGAAACCCCTCATAAATGCCCATCCCTTCACCTTCCCATATCTCTAGAAAACCTAACCTATATATATTAACCTAACCCCTTCATATTTCCTTTTTCATGATTACCTCTTTCTCTCCCTACTCTCTTACACCGCCTCCCACTCCAGTTTCTCTCTCTCTGTCTCCCTTTTTCTCTCTCTCTATCTCTCTATATATTTTCTCCTTTCTTCTCCATATTTTCTTCATATAAATATCATTTATGGGTCCTAAGAGTACTCCCAAAGAACCCCAAGACGAAATTGTATGATTTCTAAACTCTAAAACTCTTAATTTATGCCTTTTATTTTCGTTTTTCTGGGTTTGCGTTTTTTTTCAAAAACCGAAAATCTTTTTCTTTGATTAATCTTGTTTCGGTTCTCCATTTTCGAAATCGTTTGCTAGGTTTTGTTCTATTCGTGATTTCGAGTCTTTATAACTAAACTTTACAACGATTAATGCTTTATTTTGTGCGAATCTGAAAAATTTTCATTTTTGAACTTTTCAAATTTTGGATCTTTGAATCCATTTTCTGGAATCGTTGTTAACTTGTTCTTGTTTTGGTTTGTATGTTTGAAATCCTTGTGTTCATGCGGTCGTTTTGACATATTTTTTGTTTGATTTGGTGAAGTTTCACATTTTATGTGTTCTTGGTGTTCTTCGAGCACTCAAGAGCATGTTCTTCTTGTTCTTCATTTTTTTTTGCATGACTTGGGTTTTAAATTTTTTAAAACTTATTTTCAAAAATTTGCATGTTTTGATTCTCATTGTTTTCATGTTAATGATTTTTACTTGTTTGTGATATTTTGTGTGTTTTATGCTAAGTATAAATTATTTACATAGTTATGCGCCTAAATATGAATCTATGCGCCTATTATGATTATGCGCCTATTGTTATTTTGCACCTCAAGTGATTCATGCGCCTAACATGTGTATGCGCCTCTAGCTATTACAAATATTATGCGCCTCAATCCTTCATGCGCCTCATAACACTATGCGCCTAAATATCTTATGCGCCTAACATTATACTTAGTCAATTTTTTTATGTTTAATTTTTCCTTAGTATTTTTCATAGAACCATAGTATGCGCCATGTATATATATGTGCCTCCAAAATTTCATGCACCTACTACAATCATGCGCCTTGAATCATTGCGCTATCTTATGCGCCTATGATTCTATGCACCTGATTCTTCTACGCGCCTCAAATTTTTTATGCACCTATTTTACTTTGCTAATTGTTATGATTCTATGCGCCTAATTCACTTCTAACTTAAATCATTTGTTTTGTAGGATATTGCAAATTTCAAACCTGGTGAGACAATTGATCTAGCTGAGCTATCCTTGGATCCAATGGGGCTAGAAATCATCTCAACCATTCACACTGCTGGACTCACTCCGTTATTCACATTGGACCAGCCCTACTACTCTCCACTCCTTGTTGATGAATTTTTCTCCACTGCTGCTCTCGTTGAGTTACCAATGAATGAAATCGGATTTGTGCGCTACAGAATTTGCGTCGTAGTTCTTGGTGTTGATATTACCATCTCTTCTGGCTCAATCAAGCACGCAGTCAACTTCAACACAACTGGCCCTCAAAGTATCGCCGGTCAAACCAACACTTACTCAGTGTCCGCGTAAAACATTGTTGCGCACGCCTATCTCAATATCCCAACTCTTCAGAATTACATAAAGTCTATTGAGATTAGGGATGGTGGTGATCTGTTAGCTCATATAGCGCATCTCATGGATACTTCTGTAGTGTTCAAGACGGGCAATATGAACAGATTCACGATGGAGCAGTGAGAGTATACTGCTGCTATTATGGGCAAGGCTAAGTTGAACTGGCCTTAAATTCTATTCAAGACTTTGACGGAGCAGGTAGAAAAATACAACAAGAATAAGAATGAAGGAAAGACTAAGTTCAAAACCCACTGCAGAATCCTCACGAAAATTTTTCTCACTTACCCCGCTCTTGCAACATTCCTTACCGTCTATAAATTAGACGATGTACCAGTGTTTGAGAAAGATAACCCGGTGTTGAAAAGGCGCAGGAAGTGCATAGAAAAGCGTGCGCCCAGAGTTAAAGGTGCTCAGTTCACTACAAGAAAAAAGACATTATGCGAAGGCTTCTCGCGATGGCTGTCGGGACCATCGCAATATAGCTATTTTGTGCAATTAATTAGCCATCGCAGAATCACCAAGTCGCGTAATGGACGCGCCAAACCAAAATTTTTGGCGGAATTGAATGGCGGGAGTGGGATATATTCATGCGATGATATATAAAAAAAGGCGATGGGTTTTGTAATCGCATAAAGGAAAAAATGAATATTTATAGTTTGACTTATTTATTTTATAAAAATAATATATATTATATTATGAATTAAACTAAAGGAAATCGCATAAGAATAAACAGGGATATTTTAACTCATATTTGCAACTTTTATCTCTATAAGAAAACACTTGCTGCTTTCTAAGAAAACGACCTAGCTGCTCTCTCAACCCCGCTCTCTCTCTCCACCGCAGGGGTTCTCTTGCGGCAATCAACCAGGTGATGCTTCCTTCCTTGTTTCTCTTTCTCTTTTCTCGCTCTCTCTCTCTACTCAAACACAAAATCATTATGTAATCTGAAAAATCCCTATTTTTTTGAACCCTAGAACCCTCCCCCTTTGTAACGTTAATCGTTACAGATTTGTAATCCATCACTCCCATCTAATTTTTGGTTAGTTATATTTCTTCAGTCTGAAACCCTAACATGTTTCATTGCTAATCGTTTTCTAATTTTTCCAAAGGTCATAAATCGCTCAAGTCATTATCCTTGCCATCAAGCCTTCTCAAATTGGGTCTTCGAAAGGTATTTTCTATCTATATTTCTCTCTGTGAATGATTATTATGTGTATGTATGTTTTGTTTGAACTTTGAAGTATTTTTTAATGATTTGAAATTTTCGATAATTGGTACCTCTTTGATTATTATATATTTTCAGATTTTGTCTTTAGTATATTAAATCTTGTAAAAAGCACATGAGGTATAATGACAATGTTTTGTGTCCAACACTCAGTTCATACATTGTTGTAATTTAATAGATAGCAGTTGAAGAGTATCGATCCTATTTATTTATAGAAACAATGAGAGTATTTGATTGTAGATAAAACAAAGAAAGAGAGCTGGGTAGAGGAATTTGTAGAAAGAGAAAGTCATACTGTAATGGAAGTGGTGAAGAGGATGACAAGTTACTCTTTGAGGTGGCATGAGCTAGCTCATTCCCTTTTAATTTTTGACTCAAAATTTCGGCATACCAATCATTTTCGTTAGTATTATCCCCTGTATATCATTAATGATATTTGTTGGCTGATCTTATGGCAGATTAACTGGGCCAACATAAAACTAGCAAAAAAATATTCCCTGTATATCATTAATCCCCTTCTTTTATTTTTGGACTGCATTGATGCTTCATTCCATGTTTCTTGATTATGTAACATATTTATAGAGATAAAGTTGTTTAGGTTCATCTGGTAATTTCTTCATGGGTGCATGACACACGCTGTTTTAACCGGTTTAGTGAACTCGGGACTGATAAATTCCCCAATTGGGAAAAAATTAAAATTTAGTTCACTTTCAAGAATCTTTTGAAAGAGCATAATAGCCAAGTCCAAGTCTTTACACAACCGAGCCAAACTACTTACTAAAAATGGTTGCTGGAGATCACTATGTTACGTTTATAAAATAAAGTGAATCATATTGCTAATGCTGACTCAATTTTAGTTTTTTTTTTCCCATATTACTTTCTTTTTCTATTTGGGCAGACACCGATTCTGATTTTATAAATTTTGTGGTATAATTAAAAATCATTAAGAAATCTCAATTTTTGACACGCTTAAAGATGTTTTGATAGGATTAATTGGTTTTGCAGGCGAAATGTCTCGTAATCGAAATTGGATGTATAGGCATGATTGTGATAATGATAGCTATGTGGAAAATTTTATAAAAGGAGTTGAAGAGTTTCTTGACTTTGCTTTTTCGCACCCAGATTGTATGGCTGATGGCAAGATACGATGTCCATCAAGTAAATGTGATTTTAGCGTATTTAAGACACGAGAGCATGTACGAATTTTCTTACTTAATAATGGGTTTGTGCCGGACTATAAAAGGTGGAGTCAACATGGGGAATCAAACATTGAAATGGAAACTATTAACCTAGAAAATGAGAGAAATGAGAATTGGGGGAGTGAAATGTTAAGGGAAGCCGTGGGTCCAAATTGTGATTCATATAATGAGAATCCTAATATGCATGCAAAAATGTTTTTTGATTTATTTGAGTCTTGCAATGAGCCATTGTGGAACGGGTGCGCATCTCACACCATACTCACGGCAGTAAGTCAATTGTTACACTTGAACTCTGAGTATGGGATTCCCAATAAGAGGATTGATCCACTATTGACATTTATAAAGGGAATCTTGCCGAAGGATGAGAAATTGCCAAAATCTTATTATAAGTGTAAAGTCTTAATGAAGGGTCTAGGTTTGCCTAATGAGAAAATACATGTTTGTGAGAATGATTGTGTGTTGTTTTGGGGGAGGAACAAAGACTTGATATCATGTCCTACATGTGGTGGGTCTAGATATAAAAATCTTGAAAATGCCACAATTGAGAAATGTAAGCCTATACCAAAAAAAGTCTTGCATTATTTCCCTTTCATTCCTAGGCTTCAAAGACTTTATTTGTCATCAAAAACTGCTGAACACATGAGGTGGCACAGTGTAAAACGTATGGATGTTGAAGGTGAGATAAGACACCCTGCAGATGGCAAGGCTTGGAAAGATTTTGATCAAAATTATACGTCCTTTGCCGCTGTTAGTACCCAACCTGAAAATGAGTTATTAGGCATTCTAGAACTCACAGGGACCTCCCAGGTATTTACGAACTGCGCAGGACTTATCTAAGATTTCCCGAAAAGCCCAGATAATAAGATTTTGATGACTGATCGGATGAGGAATCGAAGATAGGAGTTATCTCGTCATCCTCCAGAGTCCAGATTGATCAGAGCCTCGAAAATTGTGCCAATCTCTCTGACCGGCCGGGCGGCCACTTCTCACAGATCAAGTTTTCTTATAAATAGATGACCTCAGTTCATAATTCGAGACACAATTCTCTTCCCCGAGTTCTACAAGCCAAACCGATGGCAGAACTCTCTCTCCAAGCCTTTCTAGCAATCCCGAAAGTCCGACGAATCCGCACGAGAGATTCGACTTCATTCTTGTCAAGATTGGTGAGAATTTGTCATGTTTTCTTAGTTTAGATCTGATTTATGCTAGTTTCATTATGTTTATACATCTATGTTCATATGATTCATAACGTGTTCTTCATGTTCTTGCTAGAATTCATAATATGCTCTATAAATAGGGTAGCGATCTTCATGCTTATGTGTTATTTCATACATGTTTCATGATGTTCTTATTATTAAGCTAGATCTACGGCTTATCCCATTCATAACATGCTAGATCTAATGTTTTAATCCCTGTTCGTATTGTATAGCGGATGATGATCTCCAAGATCTAGGAACTACTTTATACCCTAAACTTTAGGTAAATATTCCCATGATCAGTAATTCTCCAAGGATGAATATGAGGACTACACATTGATCTTATCAATTGTATAATCATTATTCTAGGATGTGATCATCTCGCATGATTCTTTCTCCTCCCCCTTCATTATGCATGATCCCGCTTCTTTCTCCCTATTCCGATTATGTGCGAACTACGCTGACCTGAGCTTCTCATCACGAGAGGAACATAGCCAATCTTCGGATCCGGTCTCAATCACTAACACACTACTAACACATTCATCATGATAGAAAGTTCGATTTCTCGGGCGATAGGAGTGATTACTTGATATTCTTCTTTTGTTGTAGCTTGACCCCCGAACCCTCTTTGTTAGCTTTTTCTCAATGTTTTAGCTCAATAAAAACAACGTGGCGACTTTTAATAGGTTAAATGCCAACTTGAATATCCTAATCCCATAGAAAACATAAATAAAAGAAAGACTTCCCGTGCGTCGCCCGCATCGTCGGAAAGGGGTATTCACAGTGGCGACTCTGCTGGGGACTAGCTTTGAACATCTTCAAACATAGAGGGTCAAACTTTCGTCAATATCATGATTGTACTTACTTGTTTCTTTCCCTCCTGTACTTTATCTCTTGTACATATTTGCTTCCCTTCTACTTTAGTGCGTTAATATCTTAACTGTTTCCTATTGTACCCTTTCTAACTGTTCTGCATTGCATACATGTAAATACAAAAAACTCTCTGTTTTCTCCCTAAAAAATAACTAGTTCTTGTCCGCACACTACTACTAGGTCCATGTCATACTGCACACTCTACTGGATACTCCGCTGAGTGCATAGATTTTGGTGATCCTGTCGCCTCTATCTTCGTGGCACCCGGGCTAACTAACTCACTGTTTTCACTTGTGAAGCAGCCGAGGTTAATCTCTTGTTCATTTCGAAACCATGCACTCACAGAGTCTAGGACACTCCAAAGTTGACCGGTTGGTTTTACTAGCTTTTTCTTATAGACAATTAACTTGTCGTTCATGCCGTCATTCGTTAAGTCTTTAATGAGTCGAGATCCTTCGAGAGAAAAAGCACAAAAAATGAAATTCCCTACAAGGGTATGCATATGGTAAGCCGAGTGATACTTTGTACAAGGATCTCAACTCGTTAAAAACTTAACGGAAGTAACATAAACGTTACGTTAAATGCCTTTAAACAAGGGTTAGTCGCTAGGATCCGTTATGTCGGTGGAAGTTGCTTGCCCTATAGGACCCTCGCCCAAATTGTCCGTTTGGGATGTGCAATACAGGTGAAAAACGAGGGGTCTATAGACGTAGTGATGACCTCCACTGATCCAGGTTTTGTAGATAGTAACCTAAAAAGGGGTATCCCTTCCAACCATTAGGACTAATAATACATTGTTTTTGTAAATAACAAAATACATTGCATGAGCCTTATCACGTCCTAAACCTCTCGTCCGCTACCTCTACAGAGAATCAAGTTTGGGTCCGTTTCGGTGGTCATCTTCAACGGTCAAGCCTTCCGCAAACTCAATCTTTAGTCTCTACATCAACGATGACTCCATCATCAGAGCCTACTGCTCCTAGTATCTCCACTCCACCGGTCTCCGCTGCCTCTGACAATCCAGATATCGCCGCCAGCATCAAACCCTCGGACATTCCACCACCTCTCCATGCTTTCTTCACCAACCTCATGCTACAGATCTCCAAGCTTGAGGATCAAATCAAGTCTCTAGAAAGGGTTAACCAAGAGCTCAAAGATCATCTTCATACTGAGATGAAGAAGAAAGGTGCAGCAACTAGCTTCCATAATGGGGAGGCTATTCTTATTGAGGACGAGACAGTGCCTGTGACTTACCCTGCCAATGATGATGATATTCCTCTCAAGGTGCCCAACTACCAAAGGGTTCCTCCTCCTGATTTCGGTACTAAAGCAACCTCCAGCAAGGGTTCGTATGAGCCGTCACCAGAATTAATGGGTAGTTACTTGTCCTCTACCAAGTTGCCATCGCCTTCACTACCGTTGAGCATCGGTGCCGCCATACCTACAATCTCTACTGCTCCTCTCGCTACTCAAGCCTATGGTAGCACATATTTCTCCAATCACCCTCTAGTGGTTGCCATGCAAGAACAGATTCGCAAGCTATCCGACACGGTCTCCAAGCAATCCGCTCCGATAGTCAAAACTATTGACCCAAGCAATGTGGGTGCTCTACCTAGAGACTTAAAGATGCCGAAGGTCTCTACATTCCATGGCATTACTTGTCCCAAGACTCATCTCGACAGTTATGTGCTAGCCATGAGAGCTCGTGATTGTACTAACGAGCAAATGGCCCGAGTCTTCCACACCACCTTGGATGGAATTGCCCTCCGTTGGTTCTTAAGTTTGGATCCCTCCGAACGAGAGACATGGGAACAAATCACCGCTACTTTCTGCGAGAAGTATCAGTTAAACCTAGATTGGCACGTCAACCGTACTGATTTAGAGAACACAATGCAAAGGCCCGGTGAGCCTATCTATGACTTCTACAAGAGATGGAACCACAAGCTAGCAGAAGTACAATACCCTCCTAAGGCAAAGGAACAAAATCAAATATTCTTCAAGTGCTTGTTGCCCGAGCTTAGGGTAGCGATTGGTAATGGTTAGTTCCCCGATCTGCGGGAAATGGTTGATGCGGGGGTCAGACACGAAGCCGGCATAACCAGTGTTGTTAAAGAAACTGCCAAAAGTGGAAATACCTCTTTCCGCTACAAAGCTCCGACAAGTACCGCTCCCAAAGCCAAAGAAATCGCCGGTCAAGTAAGTATGGTCCAAGATAACTCCGCCTTTGATGTTCAAGCAGTGACAAACAGTTTTCCTTGGAAAGAAGATAATTTCGACGACTTCCGCATGCCTACTAGTAAAGTCTTTGAAGTATTGCTAAAGAAGGGCTTGATCAAGCCACTTGAGAATTGTGAACCCTTGACTAAAAGGGCTAACCTTGATGCAAAGAAGTTCTGCAAGTACCATCACTACATCGGCCATACTACCGATGATTGCATACTACTCAAGCGAGCCATACAAAAGCTCATAGCCGATGGAAAGATTGAAAAGCCTAAAGGTCCGAACACCATAGCAAACCCGCTCCCTAACAATGGTGGCATGAACATGGTCGAAGTCATCGGAGGTAACATCGGCATTCTCGAGATGGTAGAAGCCTTCACCGAACTGGGGCTAGACATGAATGCTCTATTCGGAGGACTAGTCAAGATCGGATTGATAACTCCCGCGGAGCACCGATTCAAATGGCCCAAGCATGGTTGTGACATGTCCAAATTTTGCTACTACCATAGAATATCCGGACACACCAACAACGAATGCTTTATCATCAAGCAGATCATACAGAGACTAATCAAGGATAACATCATCGCTGACCCAAGAAAGATCATCGCCATGGATGTCAATATGGTGGAAATAACTGAAGATGACGCTAGCATCCTAGAAATGGTCGAAGCCTTCACGCAACTGCAGTTAGATATGAAATCCTTGTTCTGTGGTTTATCAAGAATGGGAGTGCTCAAACCGCTAAAAGGCTACAAGTCTCATCCAAGCAGTGATCCGATAAAGTTCTGCAACTTCCACAACATCACCGGGCATACCACCGATGAATGCTCACAGCTAAAGCATGCATTACAGAAGTTGATCAATGACCAAGTGCTAACCGATCCGAGGGAGATTATAGCCAAGATTGAAGAAGAGAAACGAATGGATGTCTCAGATTTGGCTGATGCCTTTGAAAGGCTAGGAACCACTATGACCGGCATGCTCGAGCAATTACTAGTAAGGGGCTTACTCGAGAGACCCGAAAATTACTGCATACCATTCTACGATCATCCAAAGAAGTTCTGTGACTATCACCAGATTACCGGTCACACCACCGAAGAGTGCACCAGATTAAAGAAGTCAATTCAAAGGTTGATCAACAAGGGTTCCATCGAAGATCCTAGGCTTTCCTTAGACAAATATATTATAGCAACAAACATTGGTGATCTAGCCGAACCTATTGTGGCAGACTCCGAGTTTTATAATGATGATGAAATAGGTTGTACTTCAAAGTTTATTAATGACAGTAGTTCTTCTTGTTATATGCTGTCATTAGATGAACTATCTCTATAAGCCTCTCTCTCTTAGGAGATTGTGACTCCGGTCCACTCGAATCTCCACTTAAATCTCCACCATTGTCTATAGCCGAAATATTCGCAGAATCCGCAAAAAGGCCACAGTCTCCATACGACGTGCGAGCGGAAATCAACCTACTCACAAGGTTCGGAAAGATCTATTAGTCAGACCACAAGGGTACAAAGAAGGTCTTCAATAAAGAGTCAGAGACATCAGATCCTGAGAAAGAGGATCCCATCCTCACGCAGCTTAAGAAAACCTAAGCTCACATCTCTCTGTGGTCCCTACTCACTTCATCTCTAGCTCACCCGTCAAATGCTTGAGAAGAACTTAGCTGCCACTATGGTCCCATCAGACACAACTCCCGAGAATGTCACACAAATGATCGGCAACATTCACTTCGGGAATATCATCACCTTTTTAGAGCTCGATGAACCTCCATTTGGCATTGATCATAATGAACCACTGCACATTACAGTCGAAATCAGCGGGAAGAAAATCCTTCTAGCTTTTGTGGACAACGGATCCGCCATCAATGTACTGCCGTCTCGAATGATGGACGTGGTGGGTGTAGACCCAACTACTCTGAGGCCTTCCAAGCAGACAATCAAGGATTATGACTCCACATGAAGATCAGTATTAGGGATTGTCACTCTGCCCATTACTGTGGGAACACAAACTCTGTCTATAGATTTCCAAGTGATTGACATACCATCCTCCTTCATAATCTTACTAGGACGCCCTTGGCTGCACAAGGCCAATGCTGTTCCATCCTCCTTACATCAGTGTGTTAAGTTCCAATCAGGGAATGAGGTAACAGTTATTTACAGTGATCTGGTAACAGTATAAGGAACCGATACAAAAGGAGTACCAGTACTGTAGATTCAACACGAGGAGGATCGCCGATTCTTCAGTGGGTTCGAGATAGTGGCACAAGCTCAAATATGTGATGACGACCTCACCAGAACTTCCGACAAAGTTCAACCTGTCTACAAGATACTGCGAAACATGGGCTTCATACCGGGGCTGGGGCTAGGCAAAAATCTGCAAGGACCTACAGAGCTAACCAAAGAAGTAGACCACAGAGGCCTGTTCGGGCTAGGTTACGCACTTACTCCTACTGACGAAGCAGAGCAGAAACAGATAGAGGTACTCAAGAAGAAACAACTCCCTTACAAGAAGTCTGATATGAATCCTTACCGCCTCTCCCTCAATAGTTATTATGTGAAAGAAGGAGAAGAATACTCGAACTTCGAGTTCGCAGAGCCATGGTTCGACCACAACGGCAAGTTACAAAAGGATTTTGAAATCTTCAGAGATGTCGAGTTTGATCGGGCCAATCTAAAGCTAAGGTACATGGAACCTCAAAAGACTACTGGCAGAGTTACCACCGTTCAGAACCAATATTGCATTAAGGTGAATAAAGACCTAACTTACGATACCGAGTTCGTGTTTCTCGACGAACCTTTAGTAGGTGAAGCTAAAGAAACAGAGTCGTGGGATGGCCAAGAGTTATTCCAGCACTTGAGCCTAGAAGATGATGTAGTGGCTGTTATTGAATACGGACCTGTGACTACTCCTATCGAGAATCTGCGGCTGGTCAGCTCATCCCCCAAATAGTCAATCCCTCCTAGGTCAGCTGGGTCTCCCTTTCTCACTTATGAGTTCATGTCTCTGTCTAAATCTTGACCTTTCCGAGTATCCCGTCATAGCCGCTCTTATAAATGATAAATGAACTAATCAACCTAATTATATACCAATAGTTAATAACGATTCATTAAAAGATGCAGACATAAGCGAACTTAATAACGAATACATCCGAAAAATCTCAGAGCAGGTTATGAATCAAAGGGAAAGCCGAGCCCAAGCTGCCGATGAGGTGTTAGTATGTGTGAATCTGGGAAGACAAGACAAGCCGAAGTGGACTCAGATTGGGAGCTTCTTTCATGATGAAGAACGTGAAACGTTGATCAAACTGTTCAGAGAATATAAAGACATCTTCGCATGGTCCGAATGGTCCCCTCGCATGGTGAGAGAAATAGAAAAACTGCTACAAAGGGACTTCATCAAGTCCGTATTTTGGCCGAAATGGTTACTCAACATCATCTCCGCAAAGAAATACAAAAGGAAGGTGACAGTTCACATAGATATCATGAGTGTTAACGAACTGAACCCCAATCACAAGTTCCCGTCGTTTGACATAGAATCACTGCTAGAGGCCACCGAAGATAGAGAAGTTCGATCATTCCTCGAAAGTTTCCCCAGTAAAAATCGGATACCCGCTGCAGTACAGACAGACGAGAAATTACTCTTTCACACTCCATGGGGTACCTATTGTCATGCCAACAGATTCCTAGAATTGAAAGGCATTGGTATCTCTTACCACGTGCCAAGAGGATCGCCAACAGATACAGACGTCTACATAGATGACCTAGTGTTGCACTCCAAAAGACCCTACGGCCATCACATCAAAGATCTGCAAAAATTCTTCAACATTCTGAGAAGTCAGAGAATGCTCCTCGATCTGTCGGAATGCATATTTGGTACTACTCAGACAAAATCCCTAGGCTACAGGTTGGGACAGAGGTTCGAAGCCGATCCCGAGAAGATCAGAGAATTAATCACGATGTCACCCCCTCACCAAGAAAATCAAAGAACCAAGCTCATAGGTCTACTGCACTACATCAGTCACCTCACCACAGTGGGAGACCCGCTCCTCAAAGAATTACAGAATTGCTCAGAAGAAGTTTGGAATCAGAAGTGTGAGTTGGCTCTAACTCATTTAAAGGGCCACTTAGCGAATACACCGACTTTACGACCACCACATGGGACATCCAAGTCATATAATGGATCCCCCATCAGTATCAGTTTCCTACATTGCACAAGTTCGGATCTACCTTTGGGCCTCATATTCAAAGCACTAGGCAAAATTGGTAAACTACAAGAACCAAGCTCTGCTACAATGTCGCGAACCAGCGAGCCAAGCAGAAGGTGCTCATATCACCAGAAGGAAGGACATGACACCGATGATTGCCAAGAATTAAAAGAAGAGGTTCGACTACTCATCGAGACGGGTCGCTTAGTCAAGCGGAATGAAGATTGGGTATATATGGACAACAACGGCCTCCTCCCAGTCAAATTTTATAAGCTCCGCGGGTACTACAACTAACCACCACGGTCAGTCTCCACAATTGGTACTCTTTATCAGAGGTACTCTCCACCAGCGGAGCTCTCCATCAACGGTCTTCTACAACGGCCGTCCCTTTTGTAAAAAAATAAAAATAAAAATTGTTAGTCTCTCCACTTCCCTTTCTACAATCAGAAATGAACTACGGTGACCTGAGCCCCTTAGCCCTACTTGTAAAAGGGGAACGTAGGCAGCCATCAATGGTGCGGTCTCAAAAATAAATAAAATCCCAAATCTGGTTTGAGCAAAATGTCAATAAAGCAAACAATATGTTTATTACTAAAGCAAAATCTCTATTTTCACAAGTCACTGCACGTTAACATTTATTTGATGAGTCTAAGCTCGAAAGAACCTGCGAATAAATAACCTGCTTTGAAATTTAAATAAACTAAAACAAACTAAAATCTAAACTATGTGTTTGCAGCGACTGTGGTTGGATACTCGGAGTCAATCCTCCTCCTCCTCTTCCTCTTCCTTCTTATGTTTCTTGTCTATTCGTCCGCGTCTAGCCCGTCTAGTAGGATCCTCAAATAAAGCCTTCTTAAGCTGGGCACCCCACTTGGGCCTTCTCTCTCTCTTTTCCTCTCAGTAGGCGCTAGCTGAGCCAACTCGGTGTAGATACCCCAGGGAACCGCGGCTTGGCTAGAGCGCGCGAATTACCTTAGGATGTCTACTTGATTTTAAGAGTCGCCACCCACGTTTTTGAGGAACGCGATAAAACCTAAAAAAAAATAGCCTTTTTGTACGAAAACCAGAGATTCGGGAATAGAAGGGTTCGGGGGTTAAGTGACGGAGTGGGAAGTACTTAAACACCCACTCCGCCCGGCTTAAGCCGGTCTTGCTACTTTTGCTGTTCTTGATGTTTACATGTCCTTCTATTTAATTGTACTAATTTGTGATAACAAGGATAATGAAAAGAAAGGGGAAATGAAAGAAAATACTTTTATTGATTAAATGTCAAATGATTACATGTTCAACGATTATATTAAGAGAATAAATTAAATGTAAAAATGGAATTGAAATGTGGGAATGTAACCTTGGCCAAACTTCAATAGTGAAGTGGCCTTTTGGTTGTATTCCGTTTATGGAGATTGCATACCATTGAGAAGGTAAAAAGATGAAGAGAATGTCTAAATAAAAATAAGTAAGATGAGATTAGAAGAAGATCATACCTTAGCTTGAGTGGAGAAGAACCAAACTTGTCTATATCAACCACCCTTGAAAATGAAGTTTTTTGGGTCTGTGTGTGAGAGTAGTGAGTTAAGAAAAGTCTTTTCTCTTGTTGTGTTAAGAGAGTTTTTTTTTAAAGAGAAGATCCCCCCTTCCATGGTGGAAACAACAGGTATTTATAGGGTAGGGGTGGTGGTTGTGTTGACAAGAATGGTTATTCCCCGAATCAAGCTAAGGCATAATGACTTGGGAGTTTACAAATCAGAAAATGAGGGAAATTTAGCAAAATCTGAGATTCTGGAGGTGGGAAGCGCGCTCCTCCCGCACCCCCTATTGGAGGCGCGCGCCTTTCACAAAGAAGGCCGGAGGCGCGCTCGTCCCATCTTCAGAAAATACATATTTTAACCCAAAAGTTAACCCTGTTATGCAGTTAAGTCCCAAAACTAACGAGATCAGTCAGAAACTTAACGAACATCACAAAATTCAACAAAAAACAAATGAAATAAAGTCTCAAGGTTTACTTTGTCACTTATTCAAGTCCGAGACTATCGGGGTAAGTTGAGAACTTAACGGAAAGTAATGAAAGTTAACGAAAATTGACAGAAAAGAGGAAGACACAGAATGTGTATGCAATCGGGACATGAGAGATCCAAGGCGGGGTGTCTACAGAGCCCCTCGGCGACGTGGATTGCAAAGCAAAACGCGTCGACGAAAGAAAGACAACCGCCGAGGACATCGACAAGACAAAACAAAGACTCGATAAAACATGAATTTGAAATTTGCGAAGGATAGGAGTGCGCTCCCTGTGTGAGCAGCTTTATTGATATAGAAAGGATATAGCAGGATCTGTTTTACTGAAGCTGGATCCGTTTGCTGAAGCGGGATGCGTTTGCTGATGAGGGATCCATTTGCTGAAGCGGGATCCGTTTGCTGAAGCGGGATCCGTTTGCTGATGCGGGATCCGTTTGCTGCCCGTTTGCTAAAGTGGGATCCGTTTGCTGATGCGGGATCCGTTTGCTGAAGCGGGATCCGTTTGCTGATGCGGGATCCGTTTGCTGATGCGGGATCCGTTTGCGGATGGCAGGAACCAAGGCTCCGTTTGCGGATGGCGGGAACTAAGGCTCCGTCTGCCTATACGTGATTTATGTTGCTTGATGGAAAGGTGGTGATTTTGCGGCTCACCATGGACCGAGTTGTTGTCATTGAACTGTAATTGTTTGACTCTGTGGGATGCAGGCGTAGTTGACGGCGGATCACTCTCTGCTGGGGATGAAGTGCCTTGAGTTGCAGATGCTGTTGACCTTATGGTGGTATCTATTAAGTGTGTGCTTGACAGGTATATGTGCTTGCGACATGTATGAGATGTGAAATGACAGTTATGAGAGAAATTGTGCTTGTGGTGTGAGGTGATTTGAAAGCAGTTTTGCATGAGAGAGAATTTTTGTAAGAATGGAGAAAGTGATTTTGCATGCGGTGTGATTTGACGAAAGCCTCGGATGTATTCATACCTTCACTTACCATTGCCGTTGGATGGATTAGTGTTGTGGTGGTGGATGCCTTGATGCTTTTGATGAAGAATGTCCATGCTTTGGATGGAGAATGATGATGTTGGTGATGATGAATTGTTTTTGCCCTTGATGGAGTGTCGGTGAGATGGTATTCTGGGTGATGGGTTGGTCGTGCCAAAAGGCTGCCTACGTATCCCTTTAAGAGAATCAGACCAGCGTAGTTCAAGGATGATGGAGAGTGCTGGGGAGGAATGCTAGGAGCAAAGAAAAATGAAAAACATACTTTTGCGCAAGTAAGGAGAAAAGAAAAAAGAAAATAATTTTTTTTTAGTTCGTGGGTGAACCATTTTAAGCATTGTGTGTTTGCAAAGCCAACCCAAGATCAAGTCATGTTCGATCGAAGTCCGGATTATCTTGCTTGATTTCTTTCAAATAAATCGCTTTTTTGCTGTTGACGTGAGAAAGCTTTAAGAGAAGACCATTGATACCAAGCTTCGAGAGATTACTAAGCCCCAAGTGTCGTGGGCTTGTTGTTTGCGAGCTTGTAGATGGCAGGATGTGAAGACCTTTCGGTGTGAAGCCCCAACTTATCTTGGCATTGTATTGAGAGCAGATGCACTACTGGGTAGAACTCATGAATGTGATCTTCCTCTTGTTTGGAGATGAATGGCCCTTTTTTTGTGGTTGGTACCCAAGTGGCGGAGGGTCCATGTTGAAAATGCAGTAGAATCTTTGGGAAATGTCTCGTGGGAGATGGTGATGTTGTTGCAGATGATAGGGTTTTGACATGATAAAGTGTCAAACGGTACGTTTGCTTGAGTCTTCTTGAGTCGAACTAATAACGGATCTTCAGATGCAGCCTGTGCTTTTGATCTTGGAGAAGGGGGTGCAGTACTTGCAGAAACATTGGGATTGGCCGAGGCATTTCCCGCTATAACCCAGTCACGTGAGTTTAGCATATTGAATCTTTTTCTTTTTCTCTAAGACTTCCTTCATAATCTCGCTGAAAGTTCTAACAAAAAACATCAAATTAATTCATAACACTGGAGCCCTCATTTAAAGTCGTGGGAAATGGTGATGTTGTTGTGGAAGATAAGGCCTTGGCGTGATAAAGTCTCAAATGGCATGCTTGCTTGGGTCTTCTTGATTTGAACCAATAACGGATCTTCAGGTGCAGCATGTGCTTTTGATCTTGGAGAAGGGGGTGCAGTACTTGCAGAAATATTGGGATTGGCCGTAACTCTGGTCGAGTTATCATATTGGCATTTCCTTGAATCCTTTTCCTTTTCTCTGAGACTTCCTTCATGATCTCGTTGTAAGTTATAACAAAAATCATCAAATTCATTCATAACATCAGAGCCCTCATTTAAAAACAAAAGACCTTTGACTTGAGGTATTGGGAGACCCTTGAAGCTTAATCTCTTTCATATAAGACTTCTCCACATTGCATTGCTTGAGCATTGTTGTCCCAAAAGACTGTCGGTTATGAAGCCCCAATATTTCCCTTTGCTTGTATCACTGTAATGCCGTAGCCCAAAAGATTGTAGATTGGGAAGCCCCTTGAGACCTTCGGTGCCGAATTGAGGAAGCTTCCAATGTTGCACATAACTCCACTGGGGACACTGAAGTGAATTTCTTCTTGCCGAGGGAGCCTTTAAAACTTGATCGTACCCCCTAGAGTGACACCATTGATTAGGAGTGGAACGAGAAGGGCCTATCCTTGATCGGGGGAACAAGTATGAGCATACATGACAAGAAGGTGCTTCTCGACATTCCTTTTGAGAGACTTTGTGGATAGTCTCACACATCTTTCTTGAGCGTAGCCCTAGGGCTCATTAACTGTCAAATGAAGCAAGAGAAGTTTTCTTTCTCGAGTCACATAGACCCTAGGGCATCATCACTTGTTGAGCAAGACAAGAGACTCGTCCTCGTATGGGGGAACAAACACAAGGGGACATGGCAAGAGCTACTCCATTCTCGGGAGTCTTTCGGCATACTTTAGAGGGACATGCTTGTAGAAGCTTGAATTACATGTTGTTGCTCGCTGCCTAAACCAAATGACTAGCTGGGGATTATTTTGTGCAACCTCGTACCCCTTCAATGACAGGCTCGTTCTCGGACGGATCTTGGTTACCACGGGCTTTCTTTCTCATGAGCCCAAAGATGCACATTGCAAGAACAATCTTTCAATAACCCAAAATGACCTTTGATGGTGCTATATCTCGTCGAGCCTTTTACAATCCCAAAGTTGACTCGGTGGGGAATTGACTTGCTGAGGAGATTTGATGTAGAACTCGTGGAGTTGTCTTCTTTAGAGGCCGAAGATCTCCATTTCTCTTTCCCTTCTCTCTCTCACTCTCTTATTTAATTTTTATGACGCACCCTGTTGTTTTGTCCAGACCGCCCTTTCGGGTTTTTAATCTAGCGGGCATCTCTTTTGCGTCTTCATTTTGACTCGATTAATGAGGAAGTGTGCATTGACTCTAGCGGAGGAGATAAGACATGTGATTTTGCGGTGGAGACCTCTTGTCACTAAAGATGAGTGACATTGACTTGACTAGGGAAGTGTCCCTAGTATTGACTTCATGTATGTATATTTTTTTGAATGACTCACGAAGGCACGTAAGTCATTAAGAGAGAAGAGAAAGAAAGCCCCAGTTTGATTGCAAGAAACTGGGAGTATCGCAAAAATAAGAGAAACCCCTAGACTCGACAAGGAACATATAGCGATTTCAAATCTAAGAAAGTTGTTCAATCTTTTGGTGATTAATTCATTGGCAAATGAATCATACAAAGATGTCATGACAAGTTCGAGAGGAAGGCCGATCACCATAACGCGCTAGGGCTAAACATATCTTCTTTCTTGCATGAGATCGGACCCGAAGGTTGCCTACGTTCCTCCAGTGAAGAGGCTCAGGTCACCGTAGTTCTTGTGGATGCTCCATTTGTCGAGATGGTTGTTGCTTCATCCTTTATCGGTGGAATGATGTTGATCTTGTACTTCTTCGATTGAGGGGGATTTTTTTTTTTTTTTTTTTTTTGTGCTCTAACTTTTGCCTCGATTGATTTGAGGATTTCAACCAAGCGAGCTTTTTTTTTTTTTTTTTTTTTTTTTAATCCCCTTTTGAAAACTTTGCTTCATGATTGTTGCTCCACCTTTCTTTGTCTTGATTTCGTCGTTGTTGATGTCTTCGTTGTTGATGCCGTCGTCGATGTTTAGCCCCTAGGGGTTCAAGCGATGGCCTTCATTCCAAAACTTGTTTAGACATTTTTTTTATCATTTTGCCAAGAATTAAATTGAACAACTTGGAAGAGTGTATGAGGACAAGAACGAATTTTTATTTGATGACTCAATGGACTCGAACATTTAACATAGGATGAGAGAAAACATTAATGCACACTTAAGAGGACTTTTGACTCCTTTTTTTTTTTTTTTACTACTAGGTAGAGAAAGAGAAACGGAGATTGCTGTTGTAGTCCCCATTGTCGTTGTAGCCTTCCTTGATGATTTCTTGCATGCTCTAACTTTTTAACTGTTGTTCTTCACCCACGGTAAATTCACCATTGTCAATCAAGTCTTGAACGATGTTGCGGATGGAGAAGCAATCCTCGGTGAGGTGACCGCTGCATAGGTGATAGTCACACCACTAGTGTTGGGCATGGTTGCGACGCAATGGTTGTGGTTGCTTGTACCCTTGGAGAGGAGAAATTTGTCCCTTTGCTTTGAGATCTTCATAGGCCTTGGTGACGGTCATACCTTGGAGGGAGTGTAGACACGGTCGTTGGTAGAACCTTTGTGACTTTTGAGAGGCGAGCCACTTGAACATGCCTTACCGTTGACCTTTGCCTTGTTGTCGGTGAACTCTCGTAAATGGGCCTTAAGTTCGGACACTTATTCCTTATGAATTCTCCTCTCGA
Source organism: Campanula takesimana (assembly GCA_026119855.1). Classification (NCBI taxonomy): domain Eukaryota; kingdom Viridiplantae; phylum Streptophyta; class Magnoliopsida; order Asterales; family Campanulaceae; genus Campanula; species Campanula takesimana. The sequence goes on along the minus strand of JAOWBW010000219.1, from coordinate 1,424,625 downwards.
GATCAAGACGGGCTTGCCACAAATCATCCTTGCGGCGGGCATCCTCGACAAGTCTATCCATTTGTTCCCCCATGGCTCTTATTATGTTGAAGAGCCTTTCGTTGGACACGGAAGTATTCTCACCCTTGTTGTTGTTGCCGCTTGAAGCCATTTGACCTATGGAGAGAACATGGTTGATCTTAGGGTGGTCCCACAAATACCTTTTGAATCCAATGATTTAACCCACGAACAAGAGAAAAGACTCAAACCACATAAGGAAAATGACTTTTTTTTTACTTACAAAGTCGGAAGGACATAGTCCTTTTTGGGGTTTCTAGAAAAATAGTGGAATCGTCACACTAGTATATAGACCATCTCGCGGTCCCATATACTCATCGGATTCCACCACGCTTGTGATACCTACATATGACGGGATTAAACTAAATTAATGTCATAAAGCATACATGCGGGGACGGATTTTTTTTTCCGTCCAAAATAACCACTTTGGGGACGGAGCTTTATTTTGTCCCATAACAACCATTTTTTTCTTTTGGAAACGGCATGTATGATTTGATGACATTAGTTTAGGGAAATCTCGGTACATGAAAACCGACTTGGTCATGGAGTGTTAGACCCTAACTAGAATTGTGTGGTTGGTGCTCGGTTAAAGAGAGGCTTAAGGTCACCCCCGGCATGTAGTCATGAACTACGCTACGGGCTAAGGTTTACCGCTTCAAAAGAGTCAAGGTCGAGTGGAGCTTGAAACTTTCTAGGACGGGCCTCGACGGGTGTGGGGTTAAACTCGTGCGACTCGATAGTGAGCAATTGATATGGGAAGCGCGCACAGTGCGCCATGAAGATTGAAGGCACGCGCATATGTGGTACCTGTCAGAATGTCAGAAACTGTGGACTCAGGGGATTGCCCTGGTCCCAAATCATGTAACTTTCCCCTGCATAAACTGTTAGCACAGAAACATGAAATTCGAAGAACAAAATGAGAGGCGGGCGATTCTGGTAGAAGGGGTCGGACGCACGCACTTTAGGCCAAGAAGGCAAGAAGCGCGCGCTTCCCACCCTTTTTACCAGAATGCCCAGAAAACAAAAATTAGAACACCAAAAGCAGAAAATGCAAGTTTAACCCTCTATTCATCCTCAGCAGCGTCGCCACTGTAGATACCCCGGGGAACCACGGCTTGGATAGAGCGCGCGAATTACCCTAGGATATCTACTTGATTTTAAGAGTCGCCACCCACGTTTTTTACGAACGCGAGAAAACCTAAGAAAAATAGCTTTTTTGTACGAAAACCAGAGATTCGGGAAGAGAAGGGTTCGGGGGTTAGGTGACGGAGTGGGAAGTACTTAAGCACCCACTCCGCCAGGCTTAAGCCGGTCTTGCTACTTTTGATGTTCTTGATGTTTACATGTCCTTCTATTTAATTGTACTAATTTGTGCTAACAAGGATAATGAAAAGAAAGGGGAAATGAAAGAAAATACTTTTATTGATTAAATGTCAAATGATTACATGTTGAACGATTATATTAAGAGAAGAAATTAAATGTAAAAATGGAATTGAAATGTGGGAATGTAACCTTGGCCAAACTTCAATAGTGAAGTGGCCTTTTGGTTGTATTCCGTTTATGGAGATTGCATACCATTGAGAAGGTAAAAAGATGAAGAGAATGTCTAAATAAAAATAAGTAAGATGAGATTAGAAGAAGATCATACCTTAGCTTGAGTGGAAAAGAACCAAACTTGTCTATATCAACCACCCTTGAAAATGAAGTTTTTTGGGTCTGTGTGTGAGAGTAGTGAGTTAAGAAAAGTGTTTTCTCTTGTTGTGTTAAGAGAGTTTTTTGTTAAAGAGAAGATCCCCCATTCCATGGTGGAAACAAGAGGTATTTATAGGGTAGGGGTGGTGGTTGTGTTGACAAGAATGGTTATTCCCCGGATCAAGCCAAGGCATAATGACTTGGGAGTTTACAAATCAGAAAAGGAGGGAAATTTGGCAAAATCTGAGATTCTGGAGGTGGGAAGCGCGCTCCTCCCGCACCCCCTATTGGAGGCGCGCGCCTTTCACAAAGAAGGCCAGAGGCCCGCTCGTCCCATCTTCAGAAAATACATACTTTAACCCAAAAGTTAACCCTGTTATGCAGTTAAGTCCCAAAACTAACGAGATCAGTCAGAAACTTAACGAACATCACAAAAGTCAACAAAAAACAAATGAAATAAAGACTCAAGGTTGACTTTCCGAGAACTTAACGGAAAGTAACGAAAGTTAACGAATATTGACAGAAAAGAGGAAGACACAGAATGTGTATGCAATCGGGACATGAGAGGTCCAAGGCGGGGTGTCTACACTTGGTCTCCAACTCCCGTTGTACATTCTCGTCCTCCCTCAAGCGTCTGCTGGAGACATAAAGGACCACCACCCTACGTCTCAATCTTCTCAAAGTCTGTCCCATATTCCCCAGAGTCGTCTGGTACCAGTCCAAGTATTCTCGAGACAGAAGTATGTCACGTGGTCGCTGTATACAGAGAGTGCTGGGCATAAGATCATAAGACCAACATCGCTCCAAGAGCACTGCAACCCTGATATTCATAGGGAGTATCTGGTCGGTCACCCTGCTACAAGTCTCCTCCCATAAAGAGGGTATAATCTGAGGCATCCCGTACTGACGGCACACCCGCACTGCATAATAGTAAGTGGTCTCATCAAAAGCAGGGACCCGAATCATATAAAGACCGCTTTGAACCCACCGTGATCTGATAATCTCCCAATGAGGCATCATCCATTTAATCTGAGTTGTACTAACCTGCGCCAGATACGTCACCCATGCAGACTGAACCATCCCTACAAAAGGCGGTCTCACTCGCCTACTCTGACAAACCCAAGGTGATACTACTCCGAGAGGATCTTCTAAGACTCGCAATCTCTCCTGCAGCCATAAGGTTAACAGTCTGGTACTTCCTCTGGTCATCTTCCTAGCCCCCGAGGCCAACTCTCCAATGCCATGCAAAGTCTCTCCAAGAAGACAAGGAACAATACTGTGATCAGCTCGAGCTTCGTCCACCATGTCGAGACAACCCATGTAAGGTGGAAATAATACCGAGGCAAACAGACAAAGTGCCAGACAATCCAGAGCCGTGTCAGACTCTACCGTGCTATTAATAAACCTGATGGGAAGCTCACAGAGATTAACACCACCATCCAACGGCAAGCCTCTAGCATCTTCGATAGAAACCCTCAGCAGTTGGGAAATCCGAATTTCTAGAGGCACTTAAGGCTGCGGCATGGCTACCCTATCAGTCACCGTCGCACCACAAAGAGCCACAAAATCTTCATATGTTGGAGTGATTTCATTGTAAGAAAATTTGAAGACATGATTCTCGTTGTCCTAGAATTTAGCAGCAGCACGAATCAGATGCTCATCAAACTTAACCCTACATAAGGACCAAGGGCACTTAATTCCAAATCTCCTATCAAATCTTACACGGGTTGCCCTCAAAAGATTCCCGACCCAGATCTTCAAGCTCTTGATGAAGTAGTTTTGTCGCTCCTCAGAAATCCTAGGGTGTCTATCCATAAGAAAGGCATTGAAGGATCGAAATCTAGAGCAAAAAGAAGAAAAACTACTGTTGGCCTCGTCTATTTACGCAGGCTGTTATTATATAGATGAAGGAGTTCAAGTCCTGATCATACAAGGAAAAATCTGATGAAAATCGTGTCAGATCAAGGACCAGCCACGCGGACAGTCCCTCCTACAAAAATTGGCCAGGCGGCCACATCATCCGGTTCAGACAGATTGCCAGTCCGTCCCCAACAAACACCGGAATGGACCCATTTCAGACATTTCGAAGGTCACAAGTCACAAAAAAAGGTCCGATAGAGAAGGTGGAAATTCCCAACAGTGTGCAAATCCCTATTTTACCCCTAGGGCTCATGCATTGTACTAAACATAAAGACATGTAAATAAAATACTAATTAATTACATACCAAAAGCAAATAAAATGTTGTACATAAATATCTGTTTGTCTGTTCCTCTCCTCTCTCTAACAAAGTACAGGAAATCAAAGGACTACTTCTAGTTCGAATCAGAATCCTCGATGTCCACATCCTCATCCTCTCCACCCTGCTCCGTGCGATGGGACCCACTAGCTCCCGAGCTCCTGCTCCGGACAGACCTTGAACTCCCATCCCCTGTGGGAGACCTCTCTCTACGTTGAGGCAGCACCACATCATCCCGACGGCAGGTGCAAGCAGCGGCCAAGCTCCAAAATAGCCTCTCAAAGATATTGCCCCGACGAACAGAGCAGATATAAGCCTCCCGAGTCACCTGGGGCAAAAAGCACAATTAAGATACAGGACTAAAATTGTGTGTGTGTGTGCAAGGCAGAAAGCAAAGGTATCATACCGTAGCTCCAAGCGGAGGAAGCTGGGTCCCAGTAACCTCGTCAGCCTCAGTCGGTGTCAGATCAAGATCTACCTCAACACCTCCCCGCCGCATTCGGATACTATCAGGGAAACGAGGCATATCCATGGCATGCCTAGCACCTCTGCTCGACCTTACCGGATAGGCACCCGCCTGCCTCCTAGCCAACACCTGTGGGCTCACCAACACATACTCAACGAACCACTCATAATCAGCCCCACTCTGATACAAATGGGCCGGAGTCCTCACTCGGTATTCACCACTCGCCCTCATCATAGTCGGGTAAAACATGTTCCTCAGAGGCTCAAGCGGGGCCCACACTACCGGATGTCTGCCATGCTATCTACAGACTTTCTTTCCAAGGTACATGGCATCCCCAGTCAACCCTACTAAAAAACAGCGGGAGGCAGTAAACTCCTGAGCCTGACCAACCCCTGCCAACACCATGTCCGACCAAGGAAAAAACTGGAAATCCCCATACAGTGCACCACTCAGCCTCGAGGCAAAGACCCCCAGATCCAGAGTCTTTCTAGCCCTGCGAACCTCCAACCGGTTCTCCTTCGCCCAAAATCTCATAACCGGAACCACCGGCACTCCCTACACAGTAAAGGGAGCAATATGGAATAGCTCGTAGACCCACACCTGTGGAAAAGAAACATTTCAGTTTATGAAAAGTTTTGAACAAAAGACAAGCATGGTATAAAAAAGGATCGAGTTGGAGACATACCTCAAAAGCAAACTAGAAACAATCAAAAGACGAGGTACTCAACCTCGAATACACATCAAGAGATCTATACATCTCTGCTAGTCCGGCTCCGCCCCATGAGACCTGGCTCGCCTGCTCCAAATCAGCCAGAGCACCCAACAAGGAGAATCGACAAAAGGTCCCCGCACTCGGGAACAGAGTCTATAAAAAGTTATACCACAGAATGGCTCGCACCAGACAATCAGTATCGCTGACGCCCTCAACAAAGTCTCTAATGGCCCCTTCTAGCAAGGTCCTCAGACGGCCTGCCTCAAAGCCGTTGCCCTTAACGCCTTTGCCCAGCTGCATCCCAATCAACTCTACCTGATGATGTAAGTTCTCAGACAGGCCCTCATCAAACGGCAGGGGCGTATCAGTAAATTGCAGCCCAGTGATAGCTACGAAATCGGTGGGAGTAATTGTAACTTCTCCTCAACTAAAGTGGAACGTGTGGGTAGTATCCCACCAATACTCCCTCATCATCTCAACCAGCCCATCACCTTTTGGGTCCCTCCAATCGCCTACACAGCATCAAAAAATGGGCCGAAGCCCAAAGCTCGAATCCTCTCTCTAACCACGCCACCTGGCGGAAACATGTCCCATATCTCTTCCACAGCCTTCGTGGATCCGCGAGATTTCATCCCCTGCAGGTAAACACAGCAAAGGTACGTTACTCAAACTGGCAGTATATAAATTAAAGTGTTCATGCATGCTTTGTTTTGTCTACTTGCGCGTATACTTGACGTCCCCAAAATAATCAACAAATCCCAGAAAATTAAATAATCACGAATGATTAAACAGTCTCAAAAGTAATACAACAAGTATGAAATAAAAGACACAAAAATACCCAAAAGCGCTAAGAGCGAGATCGTTACCTCCTTCGTCTCCATCAAGTTCCCACCGGACCAATGCTTGTTTGGCCCGCGTACAAGTCAAAGTGTTGTCCCATAGTGAAGTGCCATTCATCGGGACGGAAGTTACGAGAAGCCATCCTTGCCCGCAGTTGATGTTGCCCCTCTTGTTGAGGCGGGTTCGCCCCTTCGCCATGCTTGAATTGTGCTCCCGCACCTGCACCGTGCTCATATGGTTGATCCGCACCAAAAAGATAGTTAAAATCCATCTCTATAACAACAAAATGTCTCAAAAACCTCTCTTTTTCTCTCTTTCCCTGGCAAGAAATCAACAAAGTGAAGAATGAAAGCAATAGCCGGCGGCTGTTTGCAGGGTCTGTCCAGCGAAGGGACTAGCCGCGAGGCCAGTCCTTCCGGGCAACGTGGCACGCTCTCAGCCCTCCACCTCGCGCGCTCATCAGCGATCCTCATCAACAAGGTCCAACAAATCGAAGGAACTGGCCACGCGGTCAGTTACTCCCCCAAGGGCCAGATTTTGCAATTTAGCTTCTCGGCTTATTTTTAATCCAAAATTGGCCCCGTTAGCCAAATTTAACCAGAATTTAACCAATTGGGTCCGGAAGACCTCTATAAAAATTACCAAATTAATCTATAATTAAAAGGTCGGAACCTCCTTAAACCCTAAGAATTATAAATTAAAGGTCGGAACCTCCGTAAGCCCTAAATCCTCAAAATTAATCTATAATTAAAAGGTCGGAACCTCCTTAAACTCTAAGAATTATAAATTAAAGGTCGGAACCTCCGTAAGCCCTGATTGGGTCCGGAAGACCTCTATAAAAATTACCAATTGGGTTTGGAAATCCTCTATAAAATTTCTAAATAAATCTAAAGTTGGGTTCTGGAATCCTCTACAAAATTTCTAAAGCTTCTCTAAATTGGGTCCGGAAGACCTCTATAAAAATCACCAATCCATAATGAAAGGTCAGAAACCTCTGTAAACCCTAATTCTCTAAAATCAATCGATTACGCGTGCTCTATAGGAAGTTAGAATTCATCCCTAGTTCTGTTCTCGATTCTTAAAACTTCTTATCGAACCGTTCGTAGGGCCTCCCCTCCTTTCCCCAGTAAGGTCCACGCGACTTCATTGTTTCACGAATGCTTGATTATCCCCAGCGAAGGATGGCAGCTCGTTTATTTCTTTTCCCACAAGTCTCGAACTACGATTGGCTTGATTCCACTTGGATACGTAGGTAGCCTGAACAAGGTTCAGCCACTCGACCAACTTGGTCACCTTCTTTCTCACTCCTCTCTCGATTTGGAACTCATGTTTCAGATCGGTTCCTTCTCTTAATCGACGACCCTCCATGCCTTGCAAGAAAAAATCGCCGAGGGGCTACTGTTAGTATCCAACCTGAAAATGAGTTATTAGGCATTCTAGAACTCACAGGGACCTCCCAGGTATTTACGAACTGCGAAGGACTTATCCAGGATTTCCCGAAAAGCCCAGATAAGAAGATGTTGATGACTGATTAGATGAGGAATCAAAGATAGGCGTTATCTCGTCATCCTCCAGAGTCCAGATTGATCAGAGCCTCGAAAATTGTGCCAATCTCTCTGACCGGCCGGGCGGCCACTTCTCCCAGATCAAGTTTTCTTATAAATAGATGACCTAAGTTCATAATTCGAGACACAATTCTCTTCTCCAAGTTCTACAAGCCAATCCGACGGCAGAACTCTCTCTCCAAGCCTTTCTAGCAATCCCGAAGGTCCGACGAATCCGCGCGAGAGATTCGACTTCGTTCTTGTCAAGATTGGTGAGAATTTTTCATGTTTTCATAGTTTAGATCTGATTTATGCTAGTTTCATTATGTTTATACATCTATATTCATATGATTCATAACGTGTTCTTCATGTTCTTGCTAGAATTAACAATATGCTCTATAACTAAGGTAGCGATCTTCATGCTTATGTGTTATTTCATACATGTTTCATGATGTTCTTATTATTATGCTAGATCTACGTCTTATCCCATTCATAACATGCTAGATCTAATGTTTTAATCCCTGTTCGTATTGTATAGCCGATGATGATCTCCAAGATCTAGGAACTAATTCTAAACCCTAAACTTTAGGTAAATATTCCCATGATCAGTAATTCTCCAGGGATGAATATGAGGACTACACATTGATCTTATCAATGGTATAATCATTATTCTAGGATGTGATCATCTCGCATGATTCTTTCTCCTCCCCCTTCATTATGCATGATCCCGCATCTTTCTCCCTATTCTGATTATGTGCGAACTACGCTGACCTGAGCTTCTCATCACGAGAGGAACGTAGGCAATCTTCGGATCCGGTCTCAATCACTAACACACGACTAACACATTCATCATGATAGAAAGTCCGATTTCTCGGGCGATAGGAGTGATTACTTGATATTCTTCTCTTGTCGTAACTTGACCCCCGAACCCTCTTTGTTACCTTTCTCAATGTTTTAGTGCAATAAAAACAGCGTGGCGACTCTTAATAGGTTAAATGCCAACTTGAATATCCTAATCCCATATAAAAGATAAATAAAAGAAAGACTTCCCGTGCGTCGCCCGCATCGTCGGAAAGGGGTATTCACAGCCGCGGATTCTCGCAATATAAGACTAGGCTTAGCAACTGATGGGTTCAATCCCTTTGGGCACTCTAGTAAGCCACATTTAACATGGCCCGTCTTTGTAGCCCCATATAATATACCACCGTGGATGTGTATGAAACCAGCATACATGTTTATGCCTTTAGTTATTCCAGGCCCAATAAGCCCCGGTAAAGAGCTTGATGTGTTTTTAGAGCCACTAATTGAGGAAATGAAGAAACATTATGGTATGTAGGGGCTGATACTTATGACATTTCACTCAAACAGAATTTTAGTATGAGGGATGCATTAATGTGGACAATCAGCGACTTTCCTGCCTACAGAATGTTGTCTGGTTGGAGTACACATGGAAAGTTGTCATGTCCTGTTTGTATGGATAACACAATAGCTTTCACTCTGAAAGAAGGTAGGAAGCCTTGTTACTTTGGGTGTCATCGTCGATGGTTAAATCCTTCACATAGATTTCGATCAAACAAGAATAATTTCAACAATTTGACGGAGAGAAAGTTGGCTCCTCCACGTAAAAATGGAGATCAGATTTTAGATTATATTAATCAATTTGATTCAATCACATTCGGGAAGGGGCTTAATAGTGATGAAAAGATTCCTGGTTTTGGGGGTTGTACATAATTGGACTAAGAAGAGTTTTTTTTTTTTTTGAGTTGCCATATTGGCATACACTCTTGATTCGACACAATTTGGATTTGATGCACATAGAGAAAAATGTATTTGATAATGTATTTAATACGGTGATGAATGTTAAGGGGAGAACCAAAGATAACCACAAAGCCCGAAATGATTTGGAGGCTCTTGGTTTAAGACCTGAATTGCATATAAAAACATATGACAATGGGAAATTAATATTTCCAAAATCTAGGTACACTTTGACCAATGAACAAATTAAACAAGTGTACGAGTGGCTTCAATCGCTTAAAGTCCCGGACGGGTATGCAGGCAACATTTCTCGGTGTGCTAATCCTAAAGAGTGCAAGATAGCTGGCTTAAAAACACATGATTGTCATATTTTAATGGAAAGATTCCTCCCACTCGCATGGCGTGAATTCTTGCCAAAGGATGTGTGGGAACCCTTGAATGCACTCAGTCAGTTTTTTAAGGTTATATGCTCCACGGTTTATAAAGAAGAAGAATTAGAGAAGCTTGAATTAGGAATAATTGAGACTTTGTGTAGGCTTGAGATGATTTTCCCTCCTTCCTTCTTTGATTCAATGGAGCATCTACCTATCCACTTAGCATATGAGGCTAAGGTCGGGGGTTCGGTTCAATATCGTTGGATGTATCCATTTGAAAGATAATATTCTATTATGTATTGTTCATATTTTACTTAGTCTACTTAATTTTTATAATTATATAACATGTATATCATTCTCATTTGAAGGTGTATGCAACACCCTAAAAACAAAGTGCGAAATAAAGCATGTCCTGAGGGTTCAATTGCACAAGCATGTTGGATCGAGGAGGTGACTAATTTTTGTTCACATTATTTTGACCCAATTATTGAAACCAAGCTTAATAGAGTTGATCGAAATGATGATGGGGTTCAAGAGGAACCAAAAGGAGCAGTACATGTATTTTCCCCTAATCGCCGTTCGTTTGGAAAGGAAAAACAACATTATTTGTCGAGTGAGGAAGTTGGTGCGATTGGCTTGTATATATTGCTCAATTGTGATTATGAAAGCGCTTACGAGAAAATAAAGTAAGTATACATATGAAAATTAAAAAATTGATAGACCCTTTATATCCATTCTATTCCATTATAATCTAATTAATTTTGTTATTACATCTTATTGTCAGTGAACATAGAGCAATAGTGCAGGAACTACACCCAAGCATGTCAGAAAATTACATAGAGGAAGAACACCATCAAACTTTATTTAATTGGTTCCATAATCAATTCAAGAGGGACAATGATAATAATTTGAAGATCTTAGAAATGGGACCTTATAGAGATGTCACAACTTATCAGCGGTTCCTTGTAAATGGTTTTAGGTTCCATACAAATAAACTTGAGTTAGGGAGAGTAACTCAAAGTTCAAGAGTTGTAGTGAAGGGAAGTAACTACGGTGACGATGATGATGACTGTTATGGACATTTGGTGGAAGTTGTTGAGGTACACTATCAAGGGGGGAACACTGTTAATTTATTTAAGTGTGAATGGTATGATCCAATAAAATGGGTTGAAGTTAATAAGTATGGGTTTACCAGAGTGAACACTAAATCTAGACTAAGGTCATATGAGCCTTTTGTAATCGCATCTCAGGTTTTGCAAGTTTTCTATGCTAATCCCATGTCAAAAAAAAAAAAATCAAGGTTGGTCTAGTGAATATTTATTTTGAATTGTGTGTGTATATAAACACCCCTGCCCTGCCGTCTCAAAACAGAATACCCATTTCATTTTAGGAACGATCATCAAAGCAAAGATGCTGAAAAATTAGGTGGTGTGAATGGGAAGGAGAAAGAAAGTGGGGTAAAAAACTAGTAAGTGCATAATGGAGTATACTCTATACATATCTATACATATGTGTGTATTTATTTGATTAAGCTACTTTTGTATATATTTATATTATGCTGTACTTTTGAATCCCCTTTGCCCTATTCAATCGTGATTTGGTTCCGATATATATTTGTATATCATAGTTTTTTTTCATTTAATTGCATTCAAGATTCTCATCTCACTGTTGCTTTGTTTGAGCCTAATTAGACTGGAGAAGCTTAATTCCTCCACTGCAAATTGTTCCTGTTGTCCCTGCTCCTCAACAACTGCGTGCTGCTCCTGTTGTTCCTCCAGTACAAAATGCCCCATATGATTCCTCATGTGCAAAATGTACCTCCAATACAAAATTCCCTTATTATTCCTCATGTGAAAAATGTACCTCTAGTGCAAAATGTCCCTGAAGCGCAGGTAAATTGACCAAGAAAAACTCGTGGTGTAACCAAGGGTGTAAAGGCACCTAAAGCTGGTCAAGAAAAGGTTTTAGTTACTGTTCTCAAGCGCACATAAGTCCTATTGAATGAATAACTAGATTATGTTTAAAACTCATTTTAGTTACATTATGTCATGTTTAAAGCTCTGTTCTTTTTAGATTACAACCGGCTAAGGCAACTTCAAAGATTGGCCCTATCTTTAGAAGAAGCTGTAATGAAGTCAGAACACATTGGTGGCAATGGAAGGTAGAGGATGACTTATTAGATCCTGTGTGGGCAGAATATCTGGTAACATTTCATTTTATTCATAACTTCCTTTTTTTATAGAATAAAAATAACATGGCTTGAAGATATATGTTTCTTTGTAGAGATACATTAGGTTTGTTTCACCTAGTGAAGAAACTAGATGGAGAAGAGTTTGGGAGTATATAGCTGCTCAAAACTATCCAAAATACCTTCATGGGTGGAAGAGAAACGCAATTAAGGCCCATGGATCTATACAGGCTGCGAGGGACCACACACCTAAATGGACAATCGATAGAGTATGGCATGGATTATGTGACTACTGGATGAGTCCTGCCTTTTTAGCATCAAGTTTGAAGCACAAACTAAACCGATCATCAAAAAAAAAAAATTCTGTATACATCAGGCAGGATACCTTATGAGCAAGTTGACTTGCAGTTTGTAAGTAAATATTATTTTATAATTTTTTTTATTAGTTTTGAGGTGGGACGGATGGAGTATATTTTATAGTGGTACTTTGGGAATTTCATTATTGTTTTTATCAACATACAGTATGATAGCTTGGGTCGTCCTCCGACTCAAATCGAAAGGTTTACTGAAACTCACATCAGAAAGAGGAAAAACAATGACAATGATGAGATGATATGGGTTACTAAAGAGGCTTAACAACTTGAGGTACAATTCAAACTTTATTTATATATTTTTTTTTGTTTTTAATTGAATTGTATAAGGAGTAGGAAAATAATTTTGGGACGGAAGGAGTATTTTTTGAAGTTTAAAATGGGACGGAGGGAGTATACAGTAATCTTTACCCTGATTAGAGAGAGCTTAATAAGGAGTAGGAAAATCTGTTGTCGTGAGTATGATGAACTTTACCCTGATTAGTGCCTTTACCATGATTAGTGGCTAAGATGACAAAAACTTTGGTGGTTATACTTGTAACTATCATTCATGGGGCCGTTATGTTTACACTTTATAGTACTTCAGGTTCAATTGGTGGAAACAACTATGAAACTTCTAGTCAAGGGTTCCTAGGAATTCTATAAGGTAAAGTGTCTCTGCTTCTCACTTTGTGGTAATGTCACAATGTGTCATCAGAAAATGCAAGAAGTTTACTTGTGGGGAACGAAAAAGAAGTGAAATGAGGTATTTATTATATAAAGTGGCTACCTCCTGAATCCTTTAAAGCTTTTCACTCTCAAAGAAGTACTCATCTTGCTGAGTTGTTGGTGGGGTCTCTAGTGATAACACGTCACCAATTAAGATCCTTCTGTGCACGTTTAGGAGAGAGAAATGACAGGAGTGGTGTAACATCAGCTTTTAAGTTTATTACTGCAAAATTTTGAGTATTAGGATTGATGCTTCCGACGGCATTATACGAAGTAGACATGTCCAAATAGAACCGGGAACCGACGAAACCGGCGGGTAGAACCGGAACCGGGAACCGGCGAGAACCGGGAACCGCCGGAACCGGGAACCGAACGTAACCGAGAACCGGATTGAAACGGTTCGAATACGAATCCAACATATTCAGAACCGAGGAACCGGCGGAACCGGGAACCGAGCACCGGAACCGAGAACCAGGAACCGGGAACCGAACGGTTCTCTGCATCAGATGACTTTAAAGATGTTTGATCATTATGGTAGGTTGGCTGCTAGCTAATATATATACTGATATACATACTCCCTTCGTCCCAAAATACTTGTAGTTTTAGGATTTTCACACAAATTAAGAAAAAAAATTTAATACATGTGTAATGGGCTATATTACTCTTGGAACATTTCAAGTATCAAGACAATTTAATACTTTTGCAATGACAACACTATCATAAATAAGGGTATATTTGATAAACAATGTCAAAAATGTATAGATAATAGCAAAAGTACAAATATTTTGGGACAAACCTCAACTCCTTAAACTACAAGTATTTTGAAATGGCAGGAGTATTACATACTTATTAGATGGTGAGATGGAACCGGTGGAACCGTCGGAACCGGAACCGGCGGATAGAACCGGGAACCGGATTAAGATGGTTCGAATACGGTTCCGGCCATTTGGGAACCGGGAACCGGAACCGGAACCGGATGGACATGTCTAATACGAAGGTTTTAACGAGTTGAAAAAGGCAGTAAGGCCTTATCTGTCCCAAAAATATTCATTTTGGGACAGAAGAAGTATGAAATCTGTAGTTAATAATTTTTCTCATTGAAAAAAGTAAATTCATTTTGGGACAGAAGAAATATGAATTTTGTAGTTAATAATTTTTCTTATTGAAAATTATTTTGAGTTGTTTAGTTGTATGAACTGTGTAAAACAATTTACATAGCCTGCACTTTTGTGGATAGTTGTATTATTGGGGTAATTTTGGAAATATATAGTAATATTGAAAGTTATCATTTGGTTGTTAGACAAGATTTTTGATAAGTTACATGGTTTTGATTTATTATATGAGATTTGATATGTATACTTTCTTTGTTAATATTCGTAGGAGGTCTATGCAAAAGAATTAGGCCAAGCAAATGGTTTGGACTCAACTACTCATGTCAATGCAATTCTTCACCCCGGATGTGAAGCCGTTTTAGATCCTGGTTGTAAAACATGGGCAACAACAGTTGGTGGTGTTAAAAAAGGTAGGTTGTTTGGTCGGCCAAGGGAGAAGTGGCAAAAATGATCGAGTAACGCTTCTTCCGTTGATTACGCTGCATATGCTGACTCACAATCTGCGCGGGACGAGATGCTGAAGATGAAAAAAAATGGAGGACCAAACAACTTATTATGCAAACATGTTTACAACTTTGGGTCCTATCTTGGCAGAATTGAATGATAGATGTGGGATGGCTCCGTTTGCATCCCCCCCCCCCCCCCTTTTTCCAACTGACTCCACACCTATTTCTGACGGTGCCGCCAATTTTCCAACAGATGCATCTCCTTTAGATGATGCAGGTGACGGTGATGATATGCTAGCTATGTGAGAAGCAAAAATATTTTGGTTCTAGACTTTTATGATTAATAGCCAAGTATGCATATTTTTGGACATGTTTATATGCTTGGTTTACTTTTGGACTTGTACAGCTCTTGCTGCTAAGTTTATGCATACTTTAAGACAAGTTTAGGTGTTTGTTTTATTTTGTACTCCAGATGCTTGGTTTATGCATATTTTAGTACTGTTTAAATTTTATATAATGGCAGTTTGGGTTTGTCCAGTTTACCATTTTTATTTATATTTCTAGAATATGCACTAATGCAATCGTCATAGGTGGATAGGTACAATCAGGGAGGGGTGCAGATTTGAAATAAAAAAATGTTGACCTAGTCATATGCGATGGCTAATGCAATCGTCATAGGTGGATAGGTATATTCAGCATAGTCATTTATACGATGGCAAACTAATCGCCGTCTATGAGATTATGCGATGGCTATTTACTTTTAAAATTAATCAATAGATAAATAAATGTATATTATGTGATGGCAAACTCATCGAATTCTATGACATTATACGATTGCTTTATATTTTTTCTAATTTAATAAATAAAAAAATAAAATATGTTATGCGACTGCATTAGCCATCGTATAAGATGTATAAATTTATACGATTGCTTTACTAATCGCATATACCTTCAGCGACAAGGGATTATGCGATTAACTTTTCGACGATTTAAGTCATCGTCATTTCGTTAGGCGATGGTTTTATTTGTTTTTGCGATTGATTTTGGCCGTCATAAAAATCCAATTTTCTTGTAGTGGTTGGTTGATGAAGCCACTGAGTCAGATGAGGCTGATGAAGAAGGCGCAGCAGATAGCGCAGCAACTGAGATTGCACCTGGCGCTGGGACTAGCGCAGGTCAGGATCGTGGCAAAGGGATTGCTACTGTTGATCGTGAGGGCAGACCACCAAAATGCCCTAGGACTGAAAAAGAAGATCAGGAAGCTATCAAGCGCGCTCATGAAGCTAGTTTTGCTGAAGCGCAGAGAAAAAGGGATGAAGATTATCAGGATAAGCAGGCTGCTACTTTGGCGTAGAAAGAAATGCTAAAAGGCGCATGATCTAGCGCTGATGTACGCTCCCCTGCTCCCTCTGCGCCTATTCCTCCTCTTAATATTCGTGCGCCTTCAACAAAAGCTGCGACAAAGAAAACCATCCCTACGCCTCTAAAGAAAACCATTATTGTGCCTGCTCCAATTATTAAACCAGTTCCTACTCCATTTTCTGTCTCACTCTCTGCTGAACAACAAAAACTCAGAGATCAACTATCTGCTGAGTTATTTGGAGATCTGAGTGAGGATCTAGTTGATGGGGAGCCTGAACCTTTAAAGAAGCGCAAGTCTGCTCCTGCGCCTTAATCTAATCCAGAAGATCCTACTTCAAGTGCTGAGTATCTTCCATCTCCTCCAAAGAAAACCACTACTGTTCCTTCACCTATCAGACGCCCTGATCCTTCTGCGCCTCAGTCCACTCCTGCGCCTACTCCTCCTATTGCTGATTTAAGTATGGTTATTTCTATTCTTCAAAAAATTCATCAGGGACAGACGCGCTTAGAATCCCAATTTGAACTTCATGCTTCAATAATTTCTAGTCTGGCAGATGAGATTGCTGCCATTAAGAGGGAGATAACGCGCATTGGCACTGACACTAGAGACAAACATTTCCTAACCTCTTAGCAATGGAGCGATGCTATATCTCAAATGAATGATATGTTCAAAGCTACTATTGCTGAGTTACATGATAGAATTGGCGCCGGAATAAAGCTCACTGATGGTCAGGATTTCATTGATGCGATTAAGCAAGTGGAGACCAGTGTTGCTGATGATATTAAGAAATTTCTTGAGTTAGTCACTGGTGAAAGTGACAAGTTGGTGAGTATAATGGATAAACTCAAGGAAATCAAGGATGAGCTAGCAAATGCTCCCAGCGCGCACATGGACTTTGCACCTTCTATTGCGCCCTCATCGAGCGCAGGTATTAGCGTGCCTATTAACTCACGCTCCTTGCTTTCTAAGTTGGATGTTTTGAAGGAGTTGATAGTCACCCACTTCCACGCCGCGCATTCTAGTGCTGATAGGCGCAGAAAGAACTTTAACTGATATTTTATCCGCGCAAGCCTCTATTGAAGCAAACCTTCAAGTCATTGCTGAAAAGTTTTCTCAACAGCAGGCCACTATTCAACGCTCCATTAATGAGTATCAGACTATTAATGTTGGGCATCTGCGCTTTATTAGAGATGGTGTTGAAGAAACCTTCGGAAACATCAACCTTACTCTTCAACTTTCTAAACAAATTCAACGCTCTGTGAGCGAGATAGAAGAAGGATTGAAGGAAGACAATACGCCTCCTCCCAACCCTTAGTTCTTTTCTTTTGTTTGTAAGTTGTTAGATCTTTTGAAGTTAGAATATTTTTGGTGTTAGTGATTTTTGTGCTTACTTGTTTTAGCACCTTTTGAGTTTGTTCTTCTAAATACTTGTAATCTGTAACTCCTATATTTCGAGTATTAATGAGAACAAAGCATCACTATTGTTTCAAACCTTGTTCACTCAAACTTCTTGTTTGTAGAACAATGATCTTATTGTTTAAAATCATATGCATCATATTTGAATTGTTTCATACTTTAATGCATTTGAGTTTAAACCTTGTTTAAACACATTTCAAACCAAAACTCATATATTTTGAATGTGTTAACTGCTATTTCTATCTTTCCATTTGTAATGTGTTATCCTTATTGGAATTGATTAGAAATCTATATCTTGGACTAGTGTGTTCATTAACTTGAGGCATGATTTACCAATTTCATTTATTTGGACATGTTATTATCAAGTATAATGTTTGTCCCTGATATAGTAGGTAATGGCATCAATCAAATAGGGCGAGATTGTTGGGTATGCCCACTTATATCTCTGTATTCAATGTATAGGATTGATTAGATTTGATTGATCCATCACCTAAGTTTTATTTCATGGACTTTAGACCCATATGTAAGAAGTATTTATACACATATTTTATGTAGTCCATTTGAATAGACTAGGCTTAGGAATAGGGCTAGATATCAAGATTCAAGAAAAATCAGTGTTAATTCAAGCCACGCGCCACGCCATGCGCCTATGCGCTATAAACCATTGTGCCACGTGCCTCATCAGGCGCGCGCACAAGTTATACGCCCCTTGGCTCACGCGCCTCAATGGCTCAACGCGCCTCAGTGAAGTAATTCAACACTTGGCGATTTATTAAAGACATGAAGACTTGAAGAGATTCAAACTATGCCAATGATCCAACGGTGGTTAAAAAATACGTGTGCACCTAGATTTGAGGACACCTGTCCATAACGGTCATATTTGTGTTATATGTCTAACGGCTATAAAAGGACACGTGCTCCACTCAATGAGCGACAGCACATCAGTCCTTTGATCTTATCCACAAGGGATTTCCAACGGCTAGTTTTTGGGGCTCTACTATAAATACCCCATAACTTCAACCATTTGAAGTTGTTAAGCATTTCAGAATTTCTCTCTCAAGCATTTGTTGAAGATTTGAAAATTGCCCTTTGAATTTCCAGATTCCTCAAGAACATCTTCATACCTTCATACTTAGCCCAGATCCTCAAGCAAAAACACTTTAGTTTTATTGTGCTCTAAATCTCATAGATCTAAAGAGCCTTAAAACTAAGAACACACACGCACCTTTTTAAGTTTGATCACTTAGATCTTTCTTTAAGAGATACACCGGTTTTGTCTAAGATTTGTTATTTCATAGAATATTAGATCTTGAGTTAGTGTATAAGCTCAAACGTTGTAATTTGTAACACTCTCTCATTATATAAGATCTCCATTAGAAATCCAAGACTAACCATCTTGATAGAGGACGTAGATCATTTCCCGATCGAACCTCTCCAAATAGCACGTATTAATTTCTTGTCATTTACTTTCAAGTTATTATCATATCTCACTATTTGCTTGTTTAATCATTGTAGATTGATTGGATTGAATTGTGTTGTATTTGTTATATCATTTGCCTTAGTTCCATCTTTCACTCACTTTGAGCCAAAATACTTAGAGTGTGTGTGCGCCCCCTTTATCATCTTTGTGCCTACTTTACTTACTAAATTTTGCTGTGCATTTCACTCACTCACTTAGGCGCATTTCATAATGCTTATTTGATAAAGTGCGCATTTGCAATTGAGTTTATCAAGGATTCGAAAAGAATTTCAAAACAGCTATTCACCCCCCCCTCTAGCTATTTTTCATACCCTTGTTGCCCTTTGGGACCAAAAATTACATTTCAGTATAATGATAATTACATTTAGTTAGTGTTACACGTATTTATAGTTAGTATTACGAGAAAAGTACCTTTTTCATCCCTGAACTTATCTATTTTTTACTTTTTTGGTCACCAAACCATTTTTTTTACTTAAGAATCCTCAAACTACGTTTTTTTTACTTAAGAGTCCTTCCGTCTGTATGCCTTCCATGTTGCCGTTAAACTTGCTGATGTGGCATAGTGATGTGGAATTTTTTGCTTACATGGAATCACTCATGGGAAATATCCGCTGATGTGGATATTTGAGGGGTAAAATTGCATAATATAAAACTAAGGGGTCTAAATAGAAAATCCCCCACCCTCCTTACCTCACCGGCTCAGTCCCTCCCCATATCCCACCTCCAGCTTCAACGTCGACAATCTCCTACTCTGCAATATTCCCCTTTCAATGCTAAATGCAGACCTTCTTCTTCCCCACTCTCTCTGAAAATCGCCCATCCCTCTACCTCTTTCTCTCCATTGGGCCTCCAAACCGGCGTTGAATATTAAAATTGCTTCAGTCTGGCGACCACCTCCAGTGCCCCTACCGTCGTCCCCACCCACCGCCGCCCCCACCCTTCCAGATCGATGAGGTCACCTCTCACTCTTCGTCAATAGCCACGCCATCCCCCATTCCCAAGCCGCCCCTACTCTGTCATCTTCTCCAATCTTCTCCATTTCTTCTCCGTTAATTTTCCTTTTCTGCTCAATCTCTCTTTCAGTCTCTCAAGATTCAAAACTAGATCTTGATCTATATCCACATTCAGATCTAGATCTATATCTAGTTCTGAAACATTGCAACTCGGTGTTCAAATTTTTTGTGCGTTTCTGGGTTTGTGTGTGTGTGCATTTTTCTGTGTTGTGCGTTTCTGGATGATTTTTGTATTTCTAAAATTTGTTTTGCAGTGCATTTTTGGGTGATGTTGTGGGTTTGGTTCGATGTTGGTTTGATTGGAGATTTGGATGAATTTTAGTCCATAATTCGTTCTGTTATGAACATTTGTTGTGGGTTTGGTTGAATTTGTTTTCCTGTGCATTTGTTGTGGTGGCTGGATGGTGGCGATTCGGTGGGAAGATGGTGATGATGGTGGTGGTGGTGTGGAGACGGTGATGGTGAAATGATGGTTTAATTTTATTCTTGGATTTGGTATTTGATTTGAGGTGTCTAGGATTTGTTTATGTTCTTAGAATTGGTGGTGATGATGATGATGATGGTGGTGGTGATGATGATGGTAGGGGTGGTGGCTGTGACGGTGACGGTGATGGTGATGGTGGTGGTGGCGGCGGCGACGGCGGCGGTGGTGGCAATGGTGAGGTAGTGATGATGGTTGGTGTGATGGAGGTGGGGAAGATGGTGGTGAATTGATGAATTCATGTTTCAAAATTGCACCCGGACCCCCTTCTTTTTATTGGATATTTTTAAGCAGCATTTAACTTATTACTCAGTGCCACGTAAGCAAAATGTGACGTCATATTTCCAAGTCAGCCACACTTAACAGCAACTTGGACGGTAGATAGACGGAAGGACTCTTAAGTAAAAAAAAAAAAAAACGTAGTTTGAGGATTCTTAAGTAAAAAAAAATGGTTTGGTGACCAAAAAGTAAAAAATAGATAAGTTCAGGGACGAAAAAGGTACTTTTCTCTTAGTATTACAGTTGAAAGATGAGTAAAATGAGCTTTTTTTTTTTTTTTTTTTTGTAAAACTAGTGTTACGTTTACTTATAAACAATGTTACTTTATAAGTAACACAGTTGTTACATTTAGTTGTACTAAATATGACTTTTGGCAAATGAAAAGAACTGTAAAAAAAAAAAAAAAAAACGAAACGAATTTTTTTTTCTAGGAAAAAAATTGGGCCAATGGGTCGCTGCCACATGGCAGATCTTGAGTGGAGCATGGGTTGGGATCCTACGCTTCGCGGATAATGTTGTACACGGGTCATGGGTCGATCCGTCTCTTCTATTAGACGGACCTATGTGTTCTCACAAGAGACCACCTCAATGATTAATGCTAACTGCAAGAAAGTCTTTCATCTATTAAAATAGTTTGCGTACGACCTCAATACAAGACGTCAATAAATAACAATACTGGAGTTGAAAAATAGGAGCATAGCTAGGGATGGTAACGGGTCGGATTCGGATCGGATCATGCCCGACCCGAACCCGATCCAAAAATTCAAGAAACCGTGACCGACTCGATCCGACCTGAATCTTATTAAAAGTACTTTTTTAGCTCAAAATTAATTAATTAAAATATATTTTAAGCAAAATATTGTATGAAAAATAGTTTAAAATCATCCAAATCTCACTTACAAACACAAATTAGAAAAAATAAAATTTAAGATAATATTAAAAATATTTAAAATTCACCTTTTATTAAGGGTTCGGATTGGATCGGGTTCGGATCGGATCATTATGGTTCGGGCCGGGCCGGGTCGGGTTCGGATCCTTTTTCCAACATTGTGCCAATCTCTATATCTGGTATCAGTTAAGTAGGTCTCCTCGTCTTTATCCTTAAAAAGCTTACAACAAAAGCAAAACACTTTATCTGCTGATTTAGAATATACTAGCCATTTTCTATCTTGTTTTTCTACATTGGGCAAGCGACGAATATTAATATGAATTAGAAAAATGTCGATCTGTATCATCCCTTGGATATTTTGAGTTTTCCATATCAATTCTTATAGGACCCTTTTCAACTAGTAAGTCAATGGTATTCTTATTAACCGATTTCCAATTGTTTGTATCAGACTATATACTTTTAGAGGTTCTCTTTCTTTTTCGTGACACATAGGAAGATTTAACCCCCTTCTTTGTCCTCGTTACCAATATTATCACGCTCATTAGCAATCATATTCACTTGTTCTTCGATGACCGTGTTTTCTACTGAAATAGATGTCTCTTAAGTCAGCTTACTTAATATATAAAATACTTGTCAATGAATCAATTGTTGTTCTTTTTTCTTTTTCTTTCTTTTTTCACTTCCAAAAAGATATTTTCACGATGACATTTCGTTTATCTAGAAACAACAATCATGTTTAAAATAAAATCCACTAACATAGTATTAATAAGATACGTATAAACCCTCTGTCCTAGAAACAAATAGCCTCATTTAATTTTTGATTCGTCATGAAAGAGTATGAAAATACTCTTAATTGAAGTTTGGATTTTTGTGATTCTTGTGTTTGTTATGTATATAATTAATTTAGATTTATTTTATAAAAAATTGTATTTATCTTAAGTAGGTTTAAATTAGGATTTATATTTTAGGTTAGTTCTTATCTTTGGTAAATATCTCTTTTACTAACCTACTAATTCTTTCCATATCAAAGTAAATCTTTATTCTTGTAGGACTCTAGGGATGAAGCGGCTATATAATGTCAAGAAGCATCCAGCCATTCTTCATGGATTCAGAGAGCAATAAAAGAGAGAAATAAAGTCTCAAAAAAGTGTCATTTGTATTTGAAGGATTTTATGTTTAATCTCCATCATCTTCAAGGTTCTTTGCAATAGTTCTTGTATCAAGAACATTATATTGCTGATCATCTTTGTGCCTTGAAGATTTTGTGAGCCGATTCTTTTAGTTCTTCAAGGTTATTTTGTGTTTGGTTTGTTCTAGGAGTCTAGAACACATTTTGTCTTTTTATAATTTTTATTTCTTTCATTGTAATCGTTTGTTAACTTGTTTTCTGCAAGTTTTTGGTTAATGAAAGTTTTCCAGCAAGCATAGTCTTGCTGAAGTGTTTAAATCTCTGTTTTAATTATTCCGCTGCGTTTCTGTGTTTTTGAGTTTCTGTCCATTGCCAGTTGACAGGACAACTGTCTTGACACTTGTGAGCACAACTATACTCACAAGTGGTTGTTTTCTAGAACAGTCCTAGCTGCTTATTTCTTTCAATTGGAATCACGAGCCTTCTCTCGACATACTGAGATCGATCCTTATAGTAGCCATAATGGACTGTGAACAAACAAGTTTTTGGTTTTAATGATTGTGTTTGAAAATCTTAAAATGAAAGAAAATGAAACCATCAAAGATTTTTCTTCTAAATTGATAAAAATTGCAAATGAGTTATATGTGTTAGGGGAATCTATCTCTGATGCTAGACTTGTAAGCAAAATGTTAAGATCCCTCCCAAGTAGATTCAACGTGAAAATATCTGTGTTAAAGGAATTCTATGATGTCGAGGCTCTAAGTCTTGTAGAACTTACTGGGATCTTAACCATTTATGAAGTAAATCGTGGTGTGCAAGAAAATAACATAGAACAATTCATTGATTTTTCGAAAAAGACACCATTTTCATCTCATTCGATTGGAAATTTTGAAAAGGGAATGAGCTATAAAGCGACCCTTAGTGATAGTGATTATGATGATGATGAAACATCTCATTTGTCTACTAGGCAATCATCTCACTTCACTTTATCTGATAGTGAGTCTGACAGTGAAGATGTGCAGTCAACTGACTGCACAACTGGCAACTCAACTGGCTGCAGTGAATATTCTTGCTTGAACTCTACCATTGCAGGCGACTCTGAAGAACTCACAGCCTTGCATCAGGTAAATGATAAACTTCTTATTCAGAATGCGAATTTAAAATCTGAGGTTGAGAGATTGTCCAAAGAGATGGAACAAAATAAGGGGTTGAAACAGGTAGATGAGAAGTTTTCCTCTGATGTCATTACCCTTAAAGCTGAAAATGTGACTTTAAAATCTGAGGTTGAGAGGTTGTCAAATGAGAGTGAGTCTCAAAAAGAGTCCATAGCCCATTTGGAAGTTTTACTTACAAAAAAGGACATCGAGCTTGAAAATGTCAAAACTGAGTTTTCTAAAACCAATGACACTTTGTGTGGGTTAAATTCTGATAAACCCAAGCTTGATGGATTTTTTAAAAAATTGAAAAACCTGAAAAGAACGGTTTAAGCTATGGTGCTCCTATTTTTGTCAAAAAGGGGGAGTGTCCTTCTAAAGTTGAACATAAATCTCCTCACAAAAACAGAAGAAATAGAAATAGGAGATGTGTGTGTCACCATTGTTTTGCTCCCGGTCACATTCGACCATTTTGTTACAAGTTAAAATAGGAACTTGGCTTGGAGAAGAACAGCGGCCACCTGACAAGACAGTTGTGGGCACATTTGGAGACACAACTGCCCAGACAACAGCACTCTGCTCCAAAAGCCACATGGGTAAGAAACGACACTCTAAAGTGTCAAGTGGTGTTTACTTCCTTCAAGAGCAGTGTGGAAGGAGCCTGGTACTTTGACAGTGGCTGCTCCCGCCACATGACTGGCTCTATCGAGCATTTCAAAGACTATGAAGCCTTTAAAGGTGGAAAAGTCAATTTTGGTGGAGGTGCTCAAGGTGAGGTAATTGGCAAAGATACGCTTAATGTTAATGGTTTTCTTGACTTGCATAGTGTCTTGCATGTTGATGGGTTAAAGGCAAACCTAATTAGCATAAGCCAAATGTGTGATGATGATCTACATGTCAAGTTTGATAAAAAGATATGTGAGGTCTTCGATGATTCAAACAGATGAGTTTTGAAAGGTGTAAGATCCTCTGATCATTGTTACAAGTTGGTTGAAAATCATTCATGTTTTAACCCAGATTTTGATAATGCTCCTGATCTTAGTGTCAATTGTGTTGAGAATTGCATTACAGGGAGCACTTGGGAGCCTGAACAGATTAATGATGAATCTGAACAGAAGAGTACAAAAGAATCTGCAGATTTAGCACTTGTGAGGTCAGTTGACAGACCAGATGAACAGTCAACTACCACGACAGATGGTCAGGCAGCAGCAGATTCCAGTTCAGATTCTGAAATCATTGAGGATCAGGAAAACAGATGCACTGATGCTGCTGCAAGGATACAAGAAAATCATTTAACTTCCCAGGTCATTGGGGGAGTGGATAAAAAGATAAAACCAAAAGGAATGAAGGTCAATCACCATGACCTTGCAGGTTTGGTATACATGAACTCTAGGCACCATCAAGTAAGTTCATGTTGTTTTGTTGCCAATGACGAATCTGATTCAGAGGCATTTTTTTTTGGCATTTGAGGGGGAGTTGATTATTGTTCCAAAAAGTACCAATGTTAGTTATTTTGGTAATCAGTTGGGTTCTTGGGAACAAACTTTTGTTCTACTATCTGCTGTTGAATCACAATGTGTAACAGTTGGTAATAGATGCACTAAATTCTTTTGGATTAATAAATTGATCAAAGACTATGGAATCCAAGACAAAATCTCGTCTGTCTTTTGTGATGCTAAGGGTACCATAGAGATAATAAAAGGCCTTGTTCAATGTTCTAACCCTAAGCATCTTGATTTTAGGCTTCACTTTATTAGAAATATTATTGAACAAAAAATCATTAGTCGTCAATTTGTTGGAAATAATAAACGATTGAATGATTTTTTCATAAGGCCATTGTTTCTCGAGAGATGTTCGTCTCTCTCTGTGTGTGGGTTCAGTTGATAGCACAAGTGTGTAGACAACTGACTGCATCTCTGTATAATTGTATATTACAGAAAACACAAAAAAAAAAAAAAAAAAAATCTGCATTCATTCATTACACGATTGTCTCTTGTGATCACTTGGTTGACTAGTTCTTTGACTCTGAGTTTTGACCCTTGAATGTGAGATCCTTCTTGACATGATAATCAAAATTGTCTTGTTAATTCCTTTGAGTTATCATGGAGTGGGCACTTAATCTAAGGTTATGGGGAAAACAAGATGCCTCCAATCTTTGAAGTTACTACTCATTTAAGCCTTTAATGGGAGTGTTCTAGATGCTACATGATTGAAGGGCTTTTCATTGAATTATTGAGAGTTGAAACCGGGTCATTGACTATGTTGATCATTCAATATCACACCAAATTGAGACAAATCTCCACTTTGTGTGCTTGTTAGGCATAACTCAAATTAGGATTTCCTTTGGCCTCATGAAAATTTCATTTGATTGGTAATTATTTTCATCAAATTGTGGGCTAATTATTTCTTGGTCAATATGTTTAAATGAGTGTTTGCCCAGGTTTACATGCAAAGGAAATTTGAACTAAACATTCTTTGGGGGCTCAAGTGGAACTGATCTCTTATGGTATTATAATGAGCCACAAAATGTGGATAAAATTTTGGTTTTTAAATTCATGTTCTTTGGCCAATTTGATCCTCTAAAAAGTTTGGTCACCTTCTGTAGATACCCCGGGGGAACCACGGCTTGGCTAGAGCGCGTGAATTATCCTAGGATGTCTAACTTGTTTTTAGAGTCTCCACCTATGTTTTGAGGAACATAAGAAAAACCTATTGATAATAGCCTAAGTTTGATTACGAAAACAGAGATTCTTTGTTTTGAGGTTCGGGGGTTAGGTTACGAGATGGGAAGTACCGAAACACCCATCTCGCCCAACTAAAGTTGGTCTTGCTTGATCAAAATCTACATGAATGATAAACGTTCTTCTTCTTCTTCTTTAAATCATAAAAAGGGGTTTTAAAATAGAGTTTGGAATGTAGGAGATAACTCTTTAACCGACCTCAATGAGATGAGGTGATCATTAGAGTCATGTCCCAAAATGATTTGGGTGATTGCACTTTGATAAAACAAAAAGAAAGAGAAAAGAGATGAAGTTAAGAAGAGGAAAGAAATAACTTTACCTAGACTTCAAGAGACTTCAAACACTTCTTGATGAATTCTTTGGAGAAATCCTTTGGAAATGCTTTGTAAGTGTGAAATTTTAGTGTCTTATTGAGAATGTAATATTGAGAGCCAAAGGTCCTTGAAAATGGAGGTAAAGGGGGGTTTTTATAGGTGAAAGAGAGATGTTTTTTGTGCCAAAACTCAGTCACCAAGAAATCTTTCCCAGGCAAAATCCTGTAAATTGAGCAAGGGAGAGAATCCTGGCCAGAAATCTGTAACCGACGCCCAGAGGCGCGCGCTTCCTGCTTTGGGGGCGGGAGGCGCGCGCGTCTGGATCCTCCTGTCGGAGGTGCGCGACTCAGAGAAGGAGATTTTGACAGAATGGACTAGAAAGTCAGCCCTGTTATTCAGTTTAGTCCCTGGACTTAACGAAGTCAGTCAGGAACTTAACGGAAGTAACAGAAACTAACGAGAAACACTTAAAATGGGGAGAAACACAAGATCAAATGTGCAATCGGGGTGAGCGGTCCAAGGCGGGGTGTCTACACCTTCACTGTGTATGTTTCCTAGACCAAGTGAACTTCTCCTCAGCCATAGTCAGCAATAATTCTCTCCCTAGAATTTCATTCTTTTTGTGAAAGTGTCATCCATGCAGTTGTCTATGCTGTTGTTATGGAAGTTGTGTGCACAACTCTGCAATCAACTGGTTGCACAACTGTGCTGTTGGTTTCTTCTTCTCCGAAAAATTCTGTAAGTATTGTCTTCTTCTACTTTTCCTTTGCCTCTGATCCTCTGAAGCTGCAGCTCTGATCATAATTCAAAAAGGGGTTTCTTAAGATATTTTCATAATGTGCGCACATTTTGTTTTGAAAATATCTAAAGAAAAGGGGGAGAATAGGGAAATAGTCAATCAATGGAGGAGATGATCTTCAATGGAGATGCAGAAGATGATCATCAAGAGGGATATAATTTATTTAGGGGGAGTTTCTAATGCAGGGGGAGAGATTGTAGTGTCCAATTAAGGGGGAGCAAGCTCGAGTTCCTAATGCCATGAATGAAGATGAAGTGAAGTTCAATGGGTGAAGATTGAGGCTTGAATATCTTGTGCTAACTTTGCTCATGCAGGTTTAAAATTAGAACCACAAAATAGGGGGAGATTGAAAGAGTATGAAAATACTCTTAATTGAAGTTTGGATTTTTGTGATTCTTGTTTTTGTTATGTATATAATTAATTTAGATTTATTTTTATAAAAAAATTGTATTTATCTTAAGTAGGTTTAAATTAGGATTTATATTTTATGTTAGTTCTTATCTTTGGTAAATATCTCTTTTACTAACCTACTAATTCTTTCCATATCAAAGTAAATCTTTATTCTTGTAGGACTTTAGGGATGAAGCGGCTATATAATGTCAAGAAGCATCCAGCCATTCTTCATGGATTCACAGAGCAATAAAAGAGAGAAATAAAGTCCCAAAAGAGTCTCATTTGTATTTGAAGGATTTTATGTTTAATCTCCATCATCTTCAAGGTTCTTTGCAATAGTTCTTGTATCAAGAACATTATATTGCTGATCATCTTTGTGCCTTGAAGATTTTGTGAGCCGATTTTTTTAGTTTTTCAAGGTTATTTTGTGTTTGGTTTGTTATAGGAGTCTAGAACACATTTTGTCTTTTTATAATTTTTTTTCTTTCATTGTAATCGTTTGTTAACTTGTATTCTGCAAGTTTTTGGTTAATGAAAGTTTTCTAGCAAGCATAGTCTTGCTGAAGTGTTAAAATCTCTGTTTTAATTATTCCGCTGCGTTTCTGTATTTTTGAGTTTCTGTCCGCTGCCAGTTGACAGGACAACTGTCTTGACACTTGTGAGCACAACTGTACTCACAAGTGGTTGTTTTCCAGAACAGTCCTAGCTGCTTATTTCTTTTAGGTCAACTCAAATAAAATGTAGCTAACAAATCAAATTCACTAACATAGAAATAATAACGCTCGCATTATCATTGAAAATAATGAAATAAAATAAAATAATATAATTGACACAACATTTTAAATTAATCAATGATAATAACAAAAAAATTAAAGAACAAACAAACTAACTTAGGCTCCGTTTGTTTCACCGTAAAATATTTTACGTGTTTTCCGGTGTTAGGGGACCAAATGGAAAAAAAAAGTCATTGGAAAACATTTTACGGTCAATGGAAAAGACCTATGTTCTCCGTAAAACAACTTAATGAGGCCCGACTCCGTAATTCATTTTACAATCGCAGCTCCTCCTTCAGATGAACACCTTCCGTTTCTCTCTGCAGACTCCAACCCTAGGTAAGGCTCTTCCTTTGATTCTCTTTTGATTTTCTCTCCAATTCTCTCAGTTCTCCCTGAGATTCTCTTCAAAACTCTGATTCCCTATTTTACTGTCAATGGAAAAGCCTCATTTCATCTTTCTCCATGATTCGATTCATCCTTTTTTTGGCGATTTCTTATGTTTTCTTCCTATCCTTCATACATTTATCTCTCATTACTGATTTGATTTTTGTTTCGTTGGTCTTACAGATTATAATTGAAGGTTTACTAAGGGCAGGAACAAAAAGGTACTGATCGATTTTAATTTTGGTATTGTCTCTTTATTTTCAGTTAGGGTTCTGATTATTTTCGATTTGGGTTTTGATTTTCTGTGAGTAGGTTTTGATTATTAATTCCCTTCATAGATTTGTTTTGTGGGACTGTGATTTTAGAGATTTTTATTGTCTTGGGTGCATTACTGCATTTGTCCGTTCCATTTTCTTCATTGTTAGTTCTGCTATACAGAGTACTTAATATTTGAGCCTGTGTTGTTATGTTGATGATGCATATGGGATATATATATCTTTTCCTTGTTTTTGTGGGTATTTTGAGCTTTTCATTTCTTTGAAATTTGTATTATGTGTTTATATAATAACTATAAGTAACTTTTTATGTATGTAGATGGTAAGTAAGGTTATTCGAGCATCAGTATTAGATGCAGCTGCTTCTGTTATGGCTGTAGCAACAGTAGTTCTCAAACGACGAAAATTATCAACTTCTAGTAGACCAAGGGAGCCTAAATTTGACCAAGATGTTGCGCGAGAGAGATACATGAACAGTATCTTATGTAGGGGCGAGCAACATTGTATCGATCAAATTCGTATGAAACCAACTGTGTTCTTCAAGCTATGTGAGACCCTTGAGGAGAACAATCTGATTCGAAATACTAGGAATATGTCTATAAAGAAGCAAGTATTGTTGTTTTTACATCTGATTGGACACAATGTAAGATTTAGGGTGATTGGAGGACGGTTTCATAGGTCTATTGAAACTGTGCACCGATACTTCAAAATTGTATTACGAGCAATTTTAAAGTTATTCAAGCTTGTGGTTAAACAACCTGATAGCTCAAATCCTCCAGAAATTAGATTTAACGAAAGGTTTTATCCATACTTCAAGGTTAGTTAGAAATTTATATTCACAAATTTAAAATTGATATACTCATTTATCCATTGTAAATAATTATGAGTTCAATTATTGTCACGTATAGGATTGTATTGGAGCATTAGATTGAAGTCTTATACGTGCAAAAGTAAGTGAAGAGTTGGCCGGAAGGTTCCATGGTAGAAAGGGTGGAACTACACAAAATATCTTGGCTAGCATTACTTTTGATTTGAAATTCACATATGTCCTAGCTGGGTGGGAAGGAAGTGCACACGACTCTCGCATCATACGTAATGCACTGGAAAGGGCGGGGGGTTGGTAATTGCTGAAGGTACCACATTTTCCTTTCCTCGTAGTTAATCCACAAGAAGATCACCATTTTAATATTAAATTTCTATTTCATTTTTGTAGGGAAATATTATCTTGGTGATGCAGGATATGGTATCCGAAATGGAATTATTTCTCCATATTGGGGTGTTCGCTATCATTTGAAAGAGTTAGTAGGGATAACGCGCCACAAAATGAGAAAGAACTTTTTATTCTCCGCCACTCTTCTTTGTGAACTACTATTGAGAGAGGTTTTGGCATCTTGAAGAAATGCTTTCGTGTGCTAGATTCTGAACCACATTGGTCTTATGACGTACAAGTGGACATTGTGTTGGCTTGTTGTGTTATCCACAACTTTATTATGGGAGTAGATTCTAGTAATATAATTATCAATGACCCAAATTGCGAAGTGGAGTTGAGAAATGAAGGTATAAGAGGCCAATCAACACAACAACAAGAGAGGGAAGAATTTAGAGAGTGGACAACGAAGAGGGATAACATAGCTAGGGAAATGTGGAATGACTATGTTGCTAATATTTAAAGGGATAACGAAGAGGGACTTATGCTAGTATATATGTGTTTGTAATAATGAACGGAAAGATAAACTTTTTCATCATTCTGTTTGAACTTGTTGATCCCAAAGGGCAACAAGGGTATGGAAAATAGCTAGAGGGAGGGTGAATAGCCGTTTTAAAATTCTTTTCTTACCCTTGAAAATTCAATGGCAAATGCGCACTTAATCAAATAAGCGTTATAAAATGCGCCTAAGTGAGTTAGTGAAATGTACAGCGGAATAGTTAACTAAAATAGGCGCAAATGATTAAAAGGGGCGCAACACACACTTTAAATATTTTGGCTCAAAGTGGGTGAAATAAGGAACTTAAGCAAATGATATAACAAACACAACACAATTCAGATCAATCAATCTACAATGATTAAACAAGCAAATAGTGAGATAAGGTAATAACTTGAAAGTAAATGACAAGAAATTAATGCGCGCTATTTGGAGAGGTTCGATCGGGAAAATGATCTACGTCCTCTACCAAGATGGTTAGTCTTGGATTTCTAATGGAGATCTTATATAATGAGTGAGTGTTACAAATTACTATTGTTTGAGCTTATACACTAACTCAAGATCTAATATTCTATGAAAGAACAAATCCTAGACAATAACCGGTGTATCTCTAAAAGAAAGATCTAAGTGATCAAACTTAAAGAGGTGCGTATGTGATTTTAGATTCAAGGCTCTTTAGATATTTGAGATTGAGAGCACAAGAAAACTAAAATTTTTTTGCTTGAGGATCTGGGCTAAGGATGAAGGTATGAAGATGTTCTTGAGAATTCTGAAAAATCAAAGGCAATCTTCAAATCTTCAACAAATGCTTGAGAGAGAAATTATGAGATTCTTAGCAACTTCAAAACGTTTGACGTTATGGGGTATTTATAGTAGAGCCCCAAAAACTAGCCGTTGGAAATCCCTTGTGGATAAGGTTAAAGGACAGATGTGCTGTCGCTCATTGAGTGGAGCACGTGTCCTTTTATATCCGTTAGACACATAACACAAATATGACTGTTATGGACATGTGTCCTTAGATGCGGGTGCATACATGTTATTTAACCACCGTTGGATCATTGGCGTAGTTTGAATTTCTTCAAGTCTTCAATAAATCACCAAGTGTTGAAATGCATTCAAAGGGGCGCGTGAGCCAAGGGGGCGCAAGGCACGTTGAGTGGCGCATGATCAAGGCTAGGCGCATGATCAAGTGCGCGCTAAAAGGTGCCTGGCGCGTGGCTCAAGAGCAACTTGTGATTTTTCTTCAAACTTGACATTCTCGCCCTATTCCTAAGCCTATTCTATTACAATGGACTACGTAAAAATGAAGTATAAATACTTCTTACATGTGGGTCTAAAGTCCATGAAATAAAACTTAGGTGATGGATCAATCAAATCTAATCAATCCTATTACATTGAAACTGAGATATAAGTGGGCATACCCAACAATCTCCCCCTATTTGATTGATGCCATTACCTACTATATCAGGGACAAACATTATACTTGATAATAACATGTCCAAATAAATGAAATTGGTAAATCATGTCTCAAGTTAATGCACACACTAGTCCAAGATATAGATTTCTAATCTATTTCAATAAAGATAAAACATTATACATGGAAAGATAGAAACAACAGTTTAACACATTCAAAAAGGATATATGAGTTTTAGTTTTGAAATGTGTTTAAACGAAGTTTAAACTCAATGCATGAAAATATGAAACAGTTCAAATATGATGCATATGATTTTAAACAATAAATTCATTGTTCTACAAAAAGGAGTTTGAGTGAACAAGGTTTGAAACAATAGTGATGCTTTGTTCTCATTAAAACTCAAAATATAAGAGTTGAGATTACAAGTTTTGAACAGAACAAAACAAAAGATGTGCTAAAACATGTAAGCACTAAGTCACTAACAAAAGGTTCTAATCATCAAAATATTTTAACAACTTACAAATAAATGAAAAGAACTAAGGTTTGGGAGGAGGCGCATCATCGTCTTCCTTTAATCCTTTTTCGATCTCCTTCACGGAGCGCTGAATCTGCTTTGACATTTGAAGACAATGGTTGACAACACCATGAGTGTCAGTGACACCATCTCTAATGTAGCACAGATGATCAACATTGATGTTTTGATACTCATTAATGGTGCGCTGAGTAATAGCTTGCTGTTATGAAAAGTTTTCAGTGAAGGCTTGAAGGTTTGCTTCAACAGCAGTTTGAGCAGAGATAATATCAGCAGAGGTTCTTTTTGCGCGCCTGTCTGCGCTGGAATGTGCGGCGCTGAAATGAGTGACTATTAATTCCTTCAAAACATCAATCTTGGAGAGCAAGGAACTAAAGTCAACCGGTGCGCTAGGAGCTGAACTAGAAGTAGGCGCAGGGGATTCAGTCGCGTTTGGAGCGGCGCTTGGTTTAGTACTAGGTTCTGTGCCATAGACAGTTAATCCAAGGATCTGTAGCTCATCCTTAACTTCTTTGAGCTTATCAACTACACTCAACAACTTATGGCTATCTCCAGCCACTATCTCAAACAACTTCCTTATATCACCTGCTATATTCAACTCTACCTCCCTTATAGCGTAAATGAAATCTTGGCCATTAGTGAGTTTGATGCCACCATCTATACGTTCATGTAGGGAAGCAAGAGTACCTTTGAAAATCTCATTCATTTGATCTATAGAATCATTCCACTATTGAGGAGTAAAGAAATGTTTGTCCTTGATATTAGCATCAATGCGCACTATCTCCCCCTTAATGGCAGCAATCTCATCAGCTTGCTGAGTAAGCATAGTAGTATGAAGCTCTAACTGAGAGTTAATCTGAGCTTGGCCTTGCTAAAGTTGCTGTAGCAGTGAAATAACCACACTCATATCAGGAGTTGGAGGAGGAGGAGCAAGAGTAGGTTGAGGCGCAGTAGAAGTGGAGCGCCTAACTGGTGATGGAGTAGGAGCGCGAGGAGGAGAAGGAAGATAGTCATCACTTGAAGTAGGTTCTACTGAATAAGTTAGGGGTGCAGAAGCACTAGGAGGAGGCGCAGAAGGGCTCTTGCTCCTAATTAAGGGCTCTGGCTCCCCTTGAACTTGATCGTCACTCAAGTCCTTAAAAAGTTCAGCAGATAGTTTATCTTTGAGTTGTTGGCTCTCAGCAGAGAGTGGACCTGGAGTTAGTTTTTGAACTGGAGCAGGAGCAGAAGTCTTTGATGGAGGCGTATTAGGAGCAGGCGCGCGTACATCAGTGCTAGACCCAGCGCCTTTGCGCCTTTCTGATTTGGCCAATTCAGCAGCCTGTTTCAATCTGTAGTCTTCATCTCGCTTTTTCTGTGCTTCCAGTCTACTGGCTTCCTTAGCACGCTTCAGTTTCTTTTCTTCTTCAGTTTCAGTCCTAGGGCGCTTTGGAGGTCTGCTTGTACCTTCAGCAATTCTTTTTCCCTTAACTTTTTCTGCGCCAGGAGCAATTTCTTCTGCGCGAGGTGCAGTTTCAGTATCTACGCCATCTTGTGCGCCTTCCACATCTTCATCTGACTCAGTGCCTTCATTACCAACTGATCACCTTTCACTCGTGGCGCGCGCTTAGCTATGCGCTTTCTGCGCCTTTTCATCACCAAATTGTCTTTGCCAAAAATTGGAACGTCAGTTGTTTGATAAACTGGGTTCTCAGCAAGAAAAGTGCAAGCGTAGGATAGGTGAGAAAAATCTTCGTAAGGATTCTGCAATGGGTCTTGAACTTAGTCTTCTCGTCAGCCTTATTCTTGTTGTACTTATCAATCTGGTCCCGTAAAGTCTTGAATAAGATTTTAGGCCAGTTGAGAATGGCTCTTCCCATAATTGCAGCAGTATATTCCCACTGCTCCATTGTGAATCTGTTCACATTACCCGTCTTGAAAATGATGGAAGTCCCTACTAAGTACGCAATATGAGCCAGTAGATCACCACCATCCCTTATCTCAACAGATTTGATGTTATTCTGAAGAGTAGGAATGTTGAGATGGGTACTCGCCATTAGATTCTGCGCAGTAGCAGAATAGGTGTTGATTTTACCAGCTACACTCAGAGGACCAGCTGTATTGAAGTTGATGATATTCTTGAGAGTACCAGTGGAAATAGTGATATCCACGTTTTGAACGACGGTGTGTATTCTGTAGCGCACGTAGCCTTCAGCTGTTGGTATCTCAACGAGAATAGCAGAGGAGAAGAATTCATCCACGAGGAGCGGTGAGTAGAAAGGTTGCTCCAAAGTGAATAAAGGTAGGAGACCAGCAGTTCTAATGTACTCCATGATATCAACTCCAATCTGGACTGCAGATAGCTCATTGAGATTAAATGTCTCACCAGGCCTGAAATTTGCAGGATCCTGAAAAAATAAACGTTGAATGAAATTAGGAGCGTATCAGGCGCATAGAATCATAAAAATGAACTAAGTTAAAGTAGGCGCATAAGAATATATAGGCGCATAACAATAGTAGGCGCATACTATTATTAGATGCATACATGTTGTAGGCGCATACAAATATGAGGCGCATAGATATGGTCTTATGAGAAATACTAAGAAAGAAAAGAAAAAAAAAATTAAACATAAAAAAATTGACTCAGTAAAATTTAGGCGCATAATGGCTTTAGGCGCACAAGATGATTGAGGTGCATAACATTTGTATTTACAAATGGCGCATACAATTGTTAGGCGCATGAATCAAGTATGGCGCATAAGGACATAAGGCGCATAAGCAGACTAGGCGCATAAGACAACACTTAGGCGCATATCTATGTGAAAATCATACTTTGTATAAAAACACACAAAAACACACAGACACATGCACAACAAACATATTAAAGTTTTAAGAATCAAAACATGAAAATTTTGAAAAACAAGTTTTGAAAATTTTGAAACCCGAGTCATGCAAAAATAACGAAGAACACGGAGAACATGTCTTGAGTGCTCGAAGAACACCAAGAACACCAAGAACACATAAATCATGAAACTTCACCAAATCAAGCACACAATATGTCAAAATGACCGTATGAACACAAGGATCACGAAAATGTAAACCAAAACAAGTACAACACAACAACAAATCCAGAAAATGGATTTAAAAGTCCAAAAATTTGAAAACATCAAAAATAAAAAATCTTCAGATTCGCAAAATATAACGAATTAATCGTTGAATAGTTTAGTTATAAAGATTCTAAATCACAAAACGAACACAACCTATCAAACGATTTTAAAAACAGAGCACCGAAACAAGTATAATCAAGAAAAATTGATTTTCGGTTTCTAAGAACCCCAAAAACCCAGAAATTACGAAAATGAAATGGATAAACTAAGAGTTTTGAGTTCAAGAATTCATACCATTTCGTCTTGATTTGACTTTGATGCTTTCTTAAGACCCATTAATATATATAAAGAAAGAGTTGAAGAGAAAGAGAAGAAAATATAGAGCGAAAATAAGAGAGAGAGAGATAGACGGTGAGACTGAGAGAGACGGGAAGGAGAGAGGAAGTTGGTAGGTTATGATTAAAAAAGAAATGGGAAGGAGTAGAGTCAATATATATAGGGTTAGGTTTTCTAGAAAGGGAAAGAAAAACTGCTCCACTTTTCCTATAAGTGTAATTTGTGTGACCTATAATTTGTGTGACCTATAAACGTAAACTTTAGTGGTTCATTCGTTGAAGATATTGTTATACATTCGATGTAAATTTCATGATCTTTAATATGTTCTCAACCTTTGAAATTCTATGACCTATAATTGTAACTGAAGTGGTAATTGCTTAAGTCATAATAGTTTGATTTTGTTAATTTAGTGTTATGGATTATCAATGTGACTATTGGAAACCTTCAAAATTTAATAATATATTAAAATTAATTATTAATGAATAAATGGTTGCTCACAATAAATTTAGTATTAACTTTTGACATTTCAATTTTCTATTCTAGATTATATATGTGAGTATTGAATCTATAGAAGATGATTATAAGTAGAATTAGTCTTTTATAGTATTTTAAAATAATAAATTAAAGATAATAGTATCCTAAATAGCCTCTTAGTTGTAGGGGCAATGCTAACATCGCTTTATGAGACGTAAGATTTGGTTAATTAATATTATAAATAATAATAGTTAATATATATAATAACTATTATAATTAACTAATAATATTAATAATAAAAGTTAACTTATATAGTAACTATTATGGTTAATTAATGTTATTCATAGTATTAGTTTTTTTTTTTTTTTGAATAAATCATAGTATTAGTTAACTTATATATATATAGTAACTATAATAGTTAACTAATACTATTAATGGTAATAGTTACCTTTTATAGTAAGTATCATTGTTAACTAATACTACTAAAAGTAATAGTTAACTTACTCCCTCTGTTTCTAGAAACGGTGAGGGATTAATCTTGGAAAGGACGGCCATTAATGAGGGGTTTTAAGGAGGGGATGGCTATTTAAAGCTGAATGACCCAAAGTACACTTGATGTGACATTTTGGGTAAAGAAAAACTGCTCCACTTTTTCTATAAGTGTATGAGCAATTTTGACTAATTTTTGCACAAACCCCAAAAACATCTGTTTTGGTGTAAGTTTGGGGTGCAAGAAATATATCCCCAGAAAATAAAATTTTGAAAAACGTAAAACGAGAGAAAAATTTAATTGCACAAGTACCCTTGAACAATTAAGGAATGTCAAAAGATAAAGATTCTCCATAATAAATGAACAGAATTAACATACCTGGTACTTGTGAAT
The DNA here is from genome assembly GCA_026119855.1 of Campanula takesimana. NCBI lineage: Eukaryota > Viridiplantae > Streptophyta > Magnoliopsida > Asterales > Campanulaceae > Campanula > Campanula takesimana. The sequence continues at coordinate 1,386,809 of JAOWBW010000219.1, read as the reverse complement.
ATTGAATACGTTCAATCATTTGAAATATTAAATATGGTAGCATTGATTGAGCCGTCATCATAAATGGGCGCTAGGGAGGCGCATAACACTCATGGGAGTGCATGATGGATAGGACGCATAAGGCTTTTGAGCGCGCAGAGTGTAGGGGCGCGCAGACATGCTTGGGCGCGCAGTGAGTTTCCTTGAAATTCAGAAATTGATTTACCTTTTTATCCTAGGATACTTTTAACTCAACAAAACATAAAATCATTAGTTATAACAAAACTATATGGAATTAGTTGAGTTCAAGCATACACATTTCTCCTCTCAAAAAGATGAACCGTTTCGCGTCAAGTGCTTTCGTTAGAATATCGGCGATTTGATAGTCGGTTCCCACGTGTTCTAAATCAAAATTTCCTTTCTCCACGTGGTCCTTGAGGAAGTGATATTTGATGTCGATGTGCTTGGTTTTGGAGTACATAACATGATTTTCAGAAACGGCAATGGTTGAAGTGTTGTCGCAGTAGATGGGATAATTTTCTTCGATGATATCATAGTCCACCATTTGCTGCTTCATCCATAGTATTTGACAAAAACAACTTCCCGTAGCGATATATTCTGCTTCCGTTGTTGATACAGACACTGAAGCTTGTTTCTTACTCTCCCATAACACAAGTCGATATCCAAGGAAATGACAAGTGCCACTCGTGCTTTTCCTATCAATTGTGCACGCTGCATAATCCGCATCTGAATAACCTACAAGTTTAAAGTTCAAATCTTTGGTGTACTAAAGTCCAAGGTTAACAGTACCGGAGAGATATCTTATAATAAGTTTCACAGCAATTAAGTGCGCTTCTCTAGGGTCAGATTGATAACGAGCGCAAACACAAACACTAAGCATAATATCGGGCCTACTAGCAGTAAGATAAAGGAGTGAGCCAATCATACCTCGATAGAGCGTTTGATCAACACGTTTACCTTTTAAATCTTTGTCGAGTTTGTTGCCGGTAGCCATTGGAGTGTCGTATGCTTTTGCATTTTCTAGGCCAAACTTCTTGATAAGATCCCGTGTATATTTTAGCTTGATTGATAAAAATGACTTCATTCATTTGCTTGATTTGAAGTCCGAGGAAGAATGTGAGTTCTCCCATCATGCTCATTTCAAACTTACTCTTCATTAGTTTCTCAAAGCGCTTGCACAACATTTCATTAGTAGAATCAAATATAATATCATCAACATAAATTTGAACAAGTAATTTATGACCATTATGTTTGGCAATGAAAAGAGAAGTATCGATTTTACCGCGAGTGAAGCCTTTTTCAATGAGAAACTTGGATAGTGTATCATACCATGCTCTTGGTGCTTGTTTGAGCCCATACAAAGCTTTTTGGAGTTTGTACACATGATTTAGAAATTGTGAATCTTTAAACCCAGGTGGTTGAGCTACATTGACTTGTTCTTGGAGTTCACAATTTAGAAACGCGCTCTTCACATCCATTTGATATAACTTGAAGTTCTTGTGAGCGGCGTAAGCTAGAAATAATATGATAGCTTCAAGTCTTGCTAAGGGCGCAAAAGTTTCATCGTAGTCGATTCCTTCCTCTTGCCTATAGCCTTGTGCAACCAATCTTGCTTTGTTTCTCGTGATGGTTCCATTCTCATCCATCTTGTTTCTGAACACCCATTTCGTTCCAATCACTCCTTGATCATGAGGTCTTGGAACTAGAGTCCAAACCTTACATCATTCAAATTGATTGAGTTCTTATTGCATTGCAACAACCCAATTAGGATCTTGGAGCGCTTCTTCAGCCTTCTTTGGTTCAATTTGAGAGATAAATGCAGTGTAAGCATCGAAGTTTGTAGCTCTCCTTGTAAGAACACCAACATTTAGGTCACCAATGATATTATATATTGGGTGACCTCTAACTTCACAAATTTCAGGAGGTAAGTTAGTTTGAGTCGTAGTAACTTGAAGGTCTTCAATTGGTACATCTTCACCAGATTCAAAATCATCAAAATTTGGGGGATGAACTAGTTCAGAATTAAAACTAGGGTTAACACCAGATGCAACAGTTGATATAGGTGCGTGAGAGGAATCTAGAGGTGCGCCATTAAAGGAAGGCGCAACTGAAGAGTCACCAGGCGCGCCATAGATTGAGTTAGGAAAAACTGATGTAGATGGATTTCCTTGAGTTGATAGATTCTGATCTTGTGTAGGCGCAACATGAATAGGAGCACCTGTTTCATATAACTCAACAGAATCATCAGCAACATTGGAGCCAAATGTGGCTCAAGGAGAGAATGTTCATCAAATGTAACATGTACAGATTCAACTATCACTAAAGTAGATCTATTAAAAACGCAAAAAGCTTTGGAATGTTTGGCATACCCAACAAAAATACCTTCGTCGGCTTTGGCATCGAATTTACCTCTATGTTCGTTTCCGTTGTAGAGGATATAACATTTGCAACCAAAGTTCTTGAAGAATTCAATGTTGGGAGTTCTACCACGCCAAAGTTCATACGGAGTCTTGTTGTGAAGTTTGTTGATGATGGAACGATTTTGAGTAAAACATGATGTGTTGATAGCTTCTTCCCAAAAGTACTTAGGCAATTTAGCTTCAGCTATCATCGTCTTTCTGGCTTCAATCAACGTTCTATTCTTTCTTTCCAAAACACCATTTTGTTGAGGGAACTCCAGCGGTTGAGAAGTTGTGATCTATCCCATGATCGTCGCAATATCGAGTTGTTGGGGTATGCCCACATATATCTCAGTTTCAATGTAATAGGATTGATTAGATTTGATTGATCCATCACCTAAGTTTTATTTCTTGGACTTTAGACCCACATGTAAGAAGTATTTATACTTCATTTTTTAGGTTGTCCATCGTAATAGAATAGGCTTAGAAATAGGGCAAGAAGATCAAGATTCAAGAAAATCACTGTGTGAATTCAAGCGATACGCCATGCGCCTTCAAGCCATGCGCCATGCGCTTTCAAGCCATGCGCCATGCGCCTCCAAGCCACGCGCCATGCGCCTCCTTGGTGCGCGCGCATGAGTATGAACCTAGCATTAACTCATGCGCCCCATTGGCTCATGTGCCTCTCTAGCTCACGCGCCTCAACGTAGTGTTTAACACTCAGTGATTTAATGAAGATTCAAAGACTTGAAGAGAATTCAATCTACGCCAATGATTCAATCGATGGATAAATAACACGTGTGCGCCCAAATTGAGGACACCTGTCCACAACGGTCACAATTGTGTTATGTGTCTAACGGCTATAAAAGGACACGTGCTTCACTCAATGAGCGACTGCACATTTGTCCTTTGCTCAGAATCATCATGAATTTCCAACGGCTAGTTTTTGGGATTTCACTATAAATACCCCATAACTTCAACATTTTGAAGTTGCTGAGTTTTGCTAAGATTTTCAAGAATTTCTCTCTCAAGCATTTGTTGAAGATTTGAAGATTGCCTTTTGTTGGGTATGCCCACATATATCTCAGTTTTAATGTAATAGGATTTATTTAGATTTGATTGATCCATCACCTAAGTTTTATTTCATAGACTTTAGACCCACATGCAAGAAGTATTTATACTTCATTTTTTAGGTTGTCCATTGTTATAGAATAGGCTTAGAAATAGGGCAAGAAGATCAAGATTCAAGAAAATCACATTTTGAGCTGAGCCATGCGCCTATGCGCCTTCTAGCTTGCGCATATAAGCATTCTTCTAAGAAATGCTATGCGCCTCACTTTGATCATACGCGCCATGCGCCTCATATGCCTTAGCGCGCGCAGTCTCTATGCGCCTCTTGGCTCAACGCGCCTCAAAGTGTTTATTCAACACTCAGTGATTTATTGAAGATTCAAAGACTTGAAGAGAATTCAAATTACGCCAATGATCCAACGGTGGTTAAAAGATGCATATGCGCCTAATCTGTTGACACGTGTCCATAACGGTCACATTTATGTTGAGTGTCAAAGTGGCCATAATATATGCATGCTCCAATCAACGAGTGAGAGAACACCTTATCCACAAGGATCTCCAACGGCTAGTTTTTTGAAGTTCACTATAAATATCCCATAACTTCAACATTTTGAAGTTGCTGAGTTTTGCTAAAATTTCAAAATTTCTCTCTCAAAGCATTTGTTGAAGATTTGAAGATTGCCTTCGTTTTTTCAGAATTCCTCAAGAACATCTTCATACCTTCATCCTTAGCCCAGATCTTCAAGCTATAACACTTTAGTTTCATTGTGCTCTAAATCATAAAGATCTAAAGAGCCTTGATACTAAAATCACACACGCACCTCTTTAAGTTTGATCACTTAGATCCTTCTTTTAGAGATACACCGGTTATTGTTTTGGATTTGTTCATTCATAGAATATTAGATCTTGAGTTAGTGTAGAAGCTCAAAAGTTGTAATTTGTAACACTTACTCATTATATAAGATCTCCATTAGAAATCCAAGACTAACCATCTTGGTAGAGGACGTAGATCTTTTATTGATCGAACCTCTCCAAATAGCTTGTGTTATTATCTTGTCATTTACTTTCAAGTTATTATCTTCACTCACTATTTGCTTGTTTTCTCATTGTAGATTGATTGATCTAAATTGTGTTGTGTTGTTAACTCATTTGCCTTAGTTTCTTATTTCACCCACTTTGAGCAAAATACTTAGAGTGTGTGTGCGCCCCCTTTATCATACTTTGCGCCTATTTACATTACTAAATTCCGCTGTGCATTTCACTCACTCACTTAGGCGCATATCATAACGCTTACTTGAGAAAGTGCGCATTTGCAATTGAGTTTTTCAAGGGTACGAAAAGAATTTAAAACAGCTATTCACCCCCCCCCCCCTCTAGCTATTTTTCATACCCTTGTTACCCTTGGGACCAACAAGTGGTATCAGAGCAAACACCTTTATAAAACATTTTCGTTTTTCGAGCTTAACAGCTTGGGTGCCGATTCTAAATGGCAAACTCAAAACCTATGGCAACTGCAAACTACACTCACGTTCCGGTCTTTGATGAAGATCATTTTGACGTGTGGAAATTCAGCATATTGACTCATCTCAACTCAATCGATGAAAGGCTCCATGACACCGTCGTTTATGAACCTTATATTCCGATGAAGGCGAATCCATATCCACGTACCAACGCTGCTCAACCTACAGTTCTAAAACTAAGGGAAAAATGGACCGAGGAAGAAATTAGAAGAGTTACAAATGATGGCAAAGCAAGAAACATACTTCTAAGCACTCTAAGCACGGCTATGAAACAACAAGTCATGCATTGTGCTACTGCTAATGAGCTATGGGATGCTATTGAAGAGCATATAGAAGGAGACACGGTTTGCAAGGAGAATAAGAAATACGAAGTACAAAAGAGATTCAACAATTTCTCTCAACTCCCCGGTGAAAACTTGAGGCAAACTTATGAACGCTACTGTGAAATTATCAATCTATGTATTTCACTTGGCATGAAGTTTACCAACAAAGATTTGAATGTAAATTTTCTACAAGCTTTTGGATCAGATACCTACATAAATCTAGCGCTCTTGAAGACGCTGGAACTTTAGATGTATGGACATTAAGGAACCTTTATGCAAATCTCAAAGTTTACGAACTCAAACTTCAGCGAATTAGCGAAACTGAAGGAAAATCAAAATCCATAGCAATGGTGGCGCAAAGAGAAGAGGCGCATACTACTGCGCCTGCGCCTGTGCAAATAGAGAAAAGTTCAGATCCCAAAATTTCCACTTCTGAGCTATTAGACATGGATGATGAAGACTTCGCTTTATTTGTGAAGAAATTTCAAAAGTTCAGAAAATTCTCAAGACCCGGCTCAACCAACAAATTTCAAGGATCTACCAGCAAAGCTCCTCAAAAGTTTACAAGGAGCAGTGATTCAAAAAGAAAAGAAGATCTTGTTTGTTTTAATTGCAGGAAACCCGAACATTTTGCATCAAGCTGCCCGATCCCCAAATTTGAATATATGCAGAAGAAGAGCAGCCATACTCCCAAATTCACTCCTAAATTCACTCGACACAAGGGAATGATTGCTGATGAAAAAGCACCAGCAAATGAGCAGAACACCTGGATTGAAACAGACTCAGATGAGAGCGATGAAGATTCTGATGATGGAATCGTTTGTTTGATGGCAAATGATGATGAAGTTGATACTTATGATTCTGATGATGACTTCTCCAAAGATGTTCCTGATATGAATGCCTTGAATAAACCTATCAAGAAATCTGCAGGTTTTCAAGAAGTAAAAAGGAAGAAAGGACCAACCATCAGCGAGCTTCTTGAACAAGGATTTTTCACTCCGGCTCAAAGCGATGGTGGATTGTTATTCTCACGATGTGATCTTGGTGCAAGGAACAAATTGAGAAAATGAGCATACATTAGACCTCAAGTTGAACCAACTTCTCCAATCTCCAAAATCAAGGATGATGAAGTGATTGCAGAACAAGAAAAATTGTTCAAGAAGGCTGAAAAGGTAATCACTAGATTTGATAGTAAGAATGAAGCTTTAGCACTATCATGTGATGAAATTTCCCAGCTTAAGACCGAGAAATCTCTACTCAAATCTGAACTCACCCTCCTTAAGGAGCAGATAAAGAGCATGACTCCTCTTACTGTTAAAAACACTTTTCTAACAGAACAGAACTCACTTCTTAAAGTTCAAAACGATGAATTGGTTGCTCAAATTACTGATCTTAAAAGATTACAAATGAGTGGTCCAATTCTCGTGTCACTATGGAGAATATATTTGAGTCCCAAAAAGTCAGTGGTGATAAAAGTGGCTTGGGATTCTCATCAACTAGTGACAACTTTAAATGTGATGTCTGTGCTGAAAGAGATAGTGAATTTACTAGCCAACAAACTTTTGAAATTCCCAAGGAAAAACATTCTAATTCAATGGGTAAAGGACAGGAAAAAGTCAGGAGACAAACATTCCATTATGTCTACCCAACGAAGCAATTTGGGAAAGCTAATGGGAAAGATATAGCTACAGATGAACCATCTCCTAGCAAAATCATTCTTGAAAATAGGCGCGCTCCTTCTCCGAGTGCTCATTATGCGCCTAAGAGCCACGCGCCTCATTGCCGTGCGCCTCCTAGCCCTATGCGCCCTCCAAGAAAAAGCGCTCCAAAATTTCAAAACAAAGATTTTGTTAAGTCTAGTTCATCTGACCCAAAGAAGAATGCCATCCCCAGAAAAGTAAAGAGTTTGTGAAAACTCACGTGATTGGTGGCTTTCATCATTGTTCCATTTGTGATTGTTCAGGACACAAGGCCGTGAATGCCTTTTGCGATTCACTCCCAATGCCAAAGGACGTAAAAATCCTAAGGTCAAGCAAGAGTGGGTTGTCAAAGTTGCTAACCCTAGGACCCAAAAGGAATAAAGGGGACTTGCTTAAATGTCTATATTTCAGGTTCTTTGTTTCATGGCTGGATCTTCAAAAGCTAGAAATTATGAATGGATTCTCGATAGTGGGTGTTCAAGACACATGACTGGAGATGAATCCTTATTAGAAGATGTCCATGAAGAAAGAGGTCCCTCAGTAACATTTGGTGATAATAACAAAGGTAAAGTTGTAGCATATGGAAAGCTCAAGAAAGACAAAGTGTGCATTGAAAGAGTCTCACTCGTCGAAGGGCTAAAGCACAACTTATTATCCATATCTCAATTCTGCGACAAATGATTAGAATGCCACTTTACTTCAACGCAATGTCTTATCAAGAATGGCAAAACTGAAGCTATCTTACTCACGGGATATCGTAAGATAAATATTTATATTATTTATTTTCATAGTATGAACTCTAGTACTAATCTTTGTTTTGTAGCAAAAAGTGTGAACGAAAATAGTTGGCTGTGGCACAAGCGCTTAAGTCACTTGAACTTCAAGTATCTATCTAAACTCAGCAGGAATAATCTTGTCAAAGGACTTCCTAAGGTTGCATATCATCATGACAAAAAGTGCGCCGCGTGTCAACTTGGCAAACAACCGAAGCAGTCATTTTCAAGCAAGTCAAATCCTTCAACTACTAGATGTTTGCAACTGCTTCACATTGATCTATTTGGACCAGTCACCAACGCAAGTATTAGAAGAAACAAGTATACTCTAGTTGTGGTGGATGATTATTCAAGATATACATGGGTGGAGATGATGATTACAAAAGATGATTGTTATGATATTCTCACTACCTTATTTCGACTGCTCCAACCCAAAAAGAAGATGACATCGTTAGTGTTTGATCCGACAATGGAACAGATTTTAAGAACAACGGTGTTGCTCGATATTGTGAAGATCATGGGATAGATCACAACTTTTCAACCGCCGGAGTCCCTCAACAAAATGGTGTTATTGAACGAAAGAATAGGACGTTGATTGAAGCGGGAAAGACGATGATAGCTGAAGCTAAATTGACTAAGTACTTTTGGGAAGAAGCTATCAACACTGCATGTTTTACTCAAAATCGTTCCTCATCAACAAACTTCACACAAGACTCCGTATGAACTTTGGCGTGGTAGAACTCCCAACATTGCATTCTTCAAGATCTTTGGTTGCAAATGTTATATCCTCTACAACGGAAAAGAACATAGAGGTAAATCGATGCCAAAGCTGACGAAGGTATTTTTGTTGGTATGCCAACACTCTAAAGCTTTTCGCGTTTTTAATAGAACTAAATTAGTGATAGTTGAATCTGTACATGTTACATTTGATGAACATTCTCTCCTTGAGCCACATTTGGCTCCAAATGTTTTTGATGATTCTGTTGAGCTAAATGATACAGGTGCTCCTATTTATGTTGCGCCCACTCAAAATTAGAATCTATCAACACAAGGAAATCCATCTACATCAAATGCGCCTAATTCAATGTATAATGCGCCTGGTGAATCCTCTATTGCGCCTCATTCCAATGATGCGCCTCATGATTCCTCTCACGCGCCTATTTCTTCTGCTGCATCTGGTGTTAACCCAAATTTCGATGTTCAACCCCCAAATTTTAATGACTTTGAATCTGGTGAATATGTACCAATTGAAGACCTTCAAGTTACTACGACTCAACCTAACTTACCTCCTAAAGTTCGTGAAGTTAGAGGTCACCCAATTGCTAACATCATCGGTGATCTACAAGTTGGTGTTCGTACGAGGAGAGCTATAAACTTTTATGCTTACACTGCTTTTATCTCTCAAATTGAACCGAAGAAGGCTGATGAAGCGCTACAAGATCCTAATTGGGTTGTTGCAATGCAAGAAGAACTCAATCAATTTGAACGATGTAAGGTTTGGACTCTAGTTCCAAGACCAAATGATCATGGAGTGATTGGTACGAAATGGGTGTTCAGGAACAAGATGAGAAATGGAACCATCACGAGAAACAAAGCAAGATTAGTTGCACAAGGCTATAGGCAAGAATAAGGAATTGACTACGATGAAACTTTTGCGCCCGTAGCAAGACTTGAAGCTATCAGATTATTTCTAGCTTACTCCACTCACAAGAACTTCATGTTATATCAAATGGATGTGAAGAGCGCGTTTCTAAATGGTGAACTCCAAAACAAGTCTATGTTGCTCAACCACCTGGGTTGAAGATTCACAATATTCCAAATCATGTATACAAACTCCAGAAGCTTTGTATGGACTCAAACAAGCACCAAGAGCATGGTATGATACACTATCAAAGTTTCTCATCGAAAAAGGCTTCACTCGCGGTAAAATCGATACAACTCTTTTCATTGCCAAACATAATGGTCATAAATTACTTGTTCAAATTTATGTTGATGATATTATATTTGGTTCTAAAATTGAATTGTTGTACAAGCGTTTTGAGAAACTAATGAAGAGCAAGTTTGAAATGAGCATGATGGGAGAACTTACATTCTTCCTCGGGCTTCAAATCAAGCAAATGAGTGAAGGCATTTTTATCAATCAAGCCAAATACACAAAGGACTTAATCAAGAAGTTTGGACTTGAGAACGCCAAAGCATACGATATTCCAATGGCCACCGGCAACAAACTCGACAAAGATTTAAAAGGTAAACGTGTTGATCAAACGCTCTATCGAGGTATGATTGGCTCACTCCTTTATCTTACTGCTAGTAGGCCCGATATTATGTTTAGTGTCTGTTTTGTGCTCCTTATCAATCCGACCCTAGAGAAGCACACTTAATTGCTGTGAAACGTATTATAAGATATCTCTCTGGCACTGTTAACCTTGGACTTTGTACACCAAAGATTCGAACTTTAAACTTGTAGGTTATTCAGATGCGGATTACGCAGCGTGAACCATTGATAGGAAAAGCACTAGTGGCACTTGTTATTTCCTCGGATATCGACTTGTGTCATGGGCAAGTAAGAAACAAGCTTCTATATCTGTTTCAACAACCGAAGCCGAATATATCGCTGCGGGAAGTTGTTGTTGTCAAATACTCTTGATGAAGCAGCAATTGGTGGACTATGATATCATCGAAGAAAATTGTCCCATCTACTGCGACAATACATCAACAATTGCGGTTTCTGAAAATCCTTCATCCACTCAAAGACCAAGCACATCGACATCAAATATCACTTCCTCAAAGACCACGTGGAGAAAGGAAATATACATTTGGAACACGTGGGAACCGACTATCAAATCGCCGACATTCTAACGAAAGCACTCGACGCGAAACGGTTCATGTTTTTGAGAGGTGAAATGGGTATGCTTGAACTCAACTAAATTCAATATAGTTTTGTCAATACTAATGATTTTATGTTTTGTTGAGTTATGAGTAAACTAGGTTCAAATGTTAAATCATTTCAAAGTTTCAAGAAACTTCCTGCGCGCCTAGCATCTCCTGCGCGCCAAGCATCTAATACGCTCCAAACGCTTATGCGCGCTCAAACATCTCTGCGCGCCTATTACGTAATGCTATCTATATCTCTCTGCGCGCCTTGATGAGTAATGCGCCCCTTCATGCGCGCATTTACTTCTGCGGCTCAATCAATGCTACCATACTTATTATTTCAATAATTGAAGGTATTAAATTTCACAAGTACCAGGTACGTAAATTCCCATCATTTATTATAGGAATCTTTGTCTTTTGACATTCCATTAATTGTTCAAGGGTACTTGTGCAATTAATTTTTCCCTCGTTTTGCGTTTTTCAAAATTTTATTTTCTGGGGATATATTTCTTGCACCCCAAACTTACACCAAAATAGATGTTTTTGGGGTTTGTGCAAAAATTAGTCAAAATTGCTCATACACTTAAAGGGAAAGTGGAGCAGTTTTTCTTTTACCCAAAATGTCACATCATGACACTTTATGTCATTCTGCATTTAATGTTCTTCAAATCTCAAAATCCCTCATTAATGCACCGTACCACCTGTCATGATGAGCCACCTTTCACAAAATCCCTCATAAATGCACATCCCTTCAACTTCCCATTTTTTTAAAAATTTTAACCCTATTATTTCCATATCAGTGCAAAATTTTTAATCATAACCTCTATATATATTTCCCTACACCCCTACACTCTCTCTCTCTTCCAGTCTCTCTATCCTCCCATCTCTCTCTCTGCTCTCTCTCTCTCGTTTCTCTTTCTCTATCTATATATATTTCTCTTCTCTTCTTCTAAATTTCATTAATGGGTCCTAAGAAAGCTTCGAAATCTACACAAGACGAAATGGTATGGATTCTTAAACTCTTTAAATTTCTGAATTTCTTTTCTTCATTCTCTGTTTCGTCTTTTTCAAAACTCGAATGCCCATTTTTCTTGTTTCTTGCTTCGGTGATCCGTTTTCAAATCGTTTGTTAGGTTATGTTCGTTTCATGATTTCGAGTCTTTATAGCTAAACTTTTCAACGATCAAGTCATTATATTTCGCAAATCTGAAGATTTTCAATTTTGACTTTTCGGTTTTTCGGATCTTTGAATCCATTTACTGGATTCGTTGTTGATTTCTACTTGTTTTGTTTTACATTTTTGTTATCCTTGTCTTCGTGCGGTCATTTTGATATATTGTATACTTGATTTGGTGAAGTTTCACAAATTATGTTTCTTGGTGTTCTTGGTGTTCTTCGAGCACTCAAGGCATGTTCTTCTTGTTCTTCATTATTTTTGCTTGACTTGGGTTTCATAATTTTCAAAATTGTTTTTCAAAATTTTCACGTTTTGATTCTGAAAAATTGCATATGTATGTTTGCATGTGTTTGTGAGTTTTTATACTAAGTTTAAATTTCTACATAGTAATGCGCCTATATATGAATTCATGCGCCTAGTATGATTATGCGCACATTGATATTATGCGCCTCAAAGTGATTCTTGCGCCTACTTGTGTTTGCGCCTCAATCCTTTATGCGCCTAATATCATTATGCGCCTACACTTATTATGCGCCCCAAATTCATACTTAGTCAATTTTTATGTTCAAATTTTTCTTAGTATATTTCATAGAACCATAAATATGCGCCCTGTATTTATATGCGCCTCATAATTTCATGCGCCTACTATAATCATGCGCCTTGACTCACTGTGCTCTCTTATGCGCCCATGACTCTCTGCGCCTAATCATTTTATGCGCCTAAAATTTTGTATGCGCCTAGTCCTCACTTTGCTTATTTATGATTCTATGCGCCTGATTCACACTAATTCCTTTCATTTTTTTATCTTTTCAGGATCTCAATAATTTCAGACCTGGTGAAACCTTTGATTTAAACGAGCTAGCTGCTGATCCCATGGGTGTAGATGTCATGGATATATCAGACTTGCTGGACTCCTTCCCTTATCACTCTGGAGCAACCTTCTACTCACCGCTCCTAGTTGATGAATTCTTCTCCACAGCTAAATTTGTAGGAATCCCAACTGATGTAGAAGGGATGGTGCGCTATCGGATACGCGCGGTGGTTCAAGATGTTGAAATCACTATGTCTGCTGGCACTATCAAAAAGATTGTCAACTTCAACACTACTGGCCCTTTGAGTGTTGCTGGAAAAATCAGTTCTTATTCAGACGCTGCCCAAAATATCATGGCGCGCTCTCTTCTTAAGATCCCTACTCTTCAAAACAATATCAAGACTGAAATTAGAGATGGTGGTGATTTACTGGCGCATATTGCGCATCTGGTTGGCACTTCCATTATCTTCAAAACTGGAAATGTCAACAGATTTACTATAGAGCAGTGGGAATTCACAGCTGCTATTATGGCAAAGACCATCCTCAACTGGCCTCATTTCTTATTCACAAATATTCAGGACCAGATTGACAGTACAATAAAAACAAGGCTGAGGGAAAGACGAAGTTCAAGACTCACTGCCGTATTCTAACAAAGATCTTTCTCTCCTATCTGCTCTTGCAAATTTCCTTGCTCAGAACCCAGCCTACCAAACCACTGATGTCCCTATTTTTTGGTAAGGACAGTTTAGTGATGAAAAGGCGCAGAAAGCGCGCGCCAAGGGTGAAAGGCGCTCAGTTGGTTGATGAAGCACTGATTCTGATGAAGAAGCAGCTGGCGCAGATGGTGAAGAAGAAGCTACAGTAGCGCCACGCGCAGAATCTGGACCTATTCCTGGCGCAGTTAAAGGCCAAGGCAAAGGATTGCTGAAGACCAAGAAGAACCTGCTAAGCGCCCCAGAACCGACATGAAGAAGAAAAAAAGCTGAAACGCTCTAAAGAAGCCAGTAGACTGGAAAGCGCAAAAGAAAAGAGATGAAGAATTCAGATTGAAACAGGCTGCTGATTTATCTAATCTGAAAGGCGCAAAGGTGCAGGGTCTAGCGCTGATGCACGCGCGCCTGCTCCTGATGCGCCTCCAACTGTTCATGCGCCTCCTCCAACATCATCTTCTGATCGATAACAAGTCAAATAAAATCTCTGCAGATTATTTGGTGAAGATATTGAGGATCAACCTCAGGGGGAGCCAGATCCTTTAAGGCGCAAACCATCTTCTGTGCGCCCAAAGGCTCCTGCGCCTCATCCTGAAGAAATTTCTTCAAGTGCAGAGTATCTTCCATCTCCTCCCGCGCTCCTACTCCCGCGCCCCTCTACTCCTGCGCCTCTTCCTCCCACTCCTGATATGAGTGTGGTTATTTCTCTTCTGAAGCAACTCCAGCAAGGCCAATCTCAAATGAACTCACATTAGAGCTTCATACTTCAATGCTTACCCAGCAGGCTGATGAGATTGCTGCCATTAAGGGGAGATAAAGCGCATAGATGCCAACATCAAGGACAAACACTTCTGACCCCTCAACAGTGGAATGATGCTATTGATCAGATGATGATTTATTCAAAGGTACATCTTGCTTCCCTTCACGAGCGAATTAGCGCTGGCATCCAACTCACCGATGGCCAAGATTTTATAAACGCTATAAAGGAAGTAGAGTTGAACATAGAGGGTGATATAAGGAAACTGTTTGAAATGGTGGCTGGAGATAGCCATAATTATTGAGCGTTGTTGATAAGCGCAACGAAGTTAAGGATGAGCTACAAATCCTGGGACTATCTGTCTATGGCGCAGAACCAAATGATGAACCCAAGCGCTACTCCAATGCACCTGATTCACATGCGCCTGGATCTCATGCTCCCTCTTCCAGCTCTGCTCCAGCTCCTAGCGCGCATGTTTGAACATTAATTCCCTGCTTTCAAAGATTGATGTTTTGAAGGAATTAATTGTCACTCACGTCAACGCCGCGCACTCCAGTGCAGACAGGCGCTCAGATAGGATTTCCTCTGACATTGTTCAGCGCAGGCTGCCATTGAAGCTAACTTTCAGAACGTTGCAGAAAATGTCGCTCAACAGCAAGCCATTACTCAACGCACCATTGATGAATATCAAAACATCAATGTTGGTCATTGCGCTACCTCAGAGACGGCGTCACGGACACTCATGGTTTAGTGAACCGAGTCATCAGCTTGCAAAGCAAATTCAGCGCTCTGTTTCAGAGATCATTGAGGATTGAGGACGATGACGCACCTCCCAACCCTTAGTTTCTATTTGTTTGTAAGTTTGTTAGAACTATGTTTTAGTGTCTTTGTGACAGAAACTACTTTTTGAGTTAGTGATTTAGTGCTTACTTGTTTTAGCACATCTTTTGTCTTTGTTCTATTTCAAAACTTGTAATCTGTAACTCCTACATCCAAGTTTTAATGAGAACAATGCATCACTTATTATCAAACTTTGTTCACTCAAACTCCTTGTTTGTAGAACAATGAATATTGTTTAAATCATATGCATTATACTGAATTGTTTCATACTTTCATGCATTGAGTTTAAACTTGGTTAAACACATTTCAAAACTAAAATTCATATATCATTTTGAATGTGTTGAACTGTTGTTTCTATCTTTCCATATGTAATGTGTTATCCTTATTAGAATAGATTAGAAAATCTGTATCTTGGACTAGTGTGTGCATTAAACTTGAGACATGATTTATCAAAGTTATTTATTTGAACATGTTTTTATCAAGTATAATGTTTGTCCTTGATATAGTAGGTAATGGCATCAATCAAATAGGGGAGATTGTGGGTATGCCCCATATATCTCAGTTTTAATGTAATAGGATTTATTTAGATTTGATTGATCCATCACCTAAGTTTTATTTCATGGACTTTAGACCCTATGGCAAGAAGTATTTATACTTCATTTTAGGTTGTCCATTGTTATAGAATAGGCTTAGAAATAGGGCAACAAGATCAAGATTCAAGAAAATCACATTTTGAGCTGAGCCATGCGCCTATACGCCTATGCGCCATGCGCCTTCTAGCGCGCGCATATAAGCATTCTTCTAAGAAATGCTATGCGCCTCACTTTGATCATACGCGCCATGCGCCTCATATGCTTTAGCGCGCGCAGTCTCTATGCGCCTCTTGGCTCAACGGCCTCAAAGTGTTTATTCAACACTCAGTGATTTATTGAAGATTCAAAGACTTGAAGAGAATTCAAATTACGCCAATGATCCAACGGTGGTTAAAAGATGCATATGCGCCTAATCTGTGACACGTGTCCATAACGGTCACATTTATGTTGAGTGTCAAGTGGCCATAATATTGCATGCTCCAATCAATGAGTGACAGCACATCTATCCACAAGGATCTCTAACGGCTAGTTTTTTGAAGTTCACTATAATATCCCCATAACTTCAACATTTTGAAGTTGCTGAGTTTTGCTAAGAATTTCAAGAATTTCTCTCTCAAAGCATTTGTTGAAGATTTGAAGATTGCCTTCGTTTTTCCAGAATTCCTCAAGAACATCTTCATACCTTCATCCTTAGCCCAGATCTTCAAGCTATAACACTTTAGTTTCATTGTGCTCTAATCATAAAGATCTAAAGAGCCTGATACTAAAATCACACACGCACCTCTTTAAGTTTGATCACTTAGATCCTTCTTTTAGAGATACACCGGTTATTGTTTTGGATTTGTTCATTCATAGAATATTAGATCTTGAGTTAGTGTAGAAGCTCAAAGTTGTAATTTGTAACACTTACTCATTATATAAGATCTCCATTAGAAATCCAAGACTAACCATCTTGGTAGAGGACGTAGATCTTTCATTGATCGAACCTCTCCAAATAGCTTTGTGTTATTATCTTGTCATTTACTTTCAAGTTATTATCTTCACTCACTATTTGCTTGTTTTCTCATTGTAGATTGATTGATCTAAATTGTGTTGTGTTGTTAACTCATTTGCCTTAGTTTCTTATTCACACCCACTTTGAGCCAAATACTTAGAGTGTGTGTGCGCCCCTTTATCATACTTTGCGCCTATTTACATTACTAAATTCCGCTGTGCATTTCACTCACACTCCTTAGGCGCATATCATAACGCTTACTTGAGAAAGTGCGCATTTGCAATTGAGTTTTTCAAGGGTACGAAAAGA
This sequence comes from Campanula takesimana, assembly GCA_026119855.1. Taxonomy (NCBI): domain Eukaryota; kingdom Viridiplantae; phylum Streptophyta; class Magnoliopsida; order Asterales; family Campanulaceae; genus Campanula; species Campanula takesimana. The sequence goes on along the minus strand of JAOWBW010000219.1, from coordinate 1,369,958 downwards.
ATTTTAAAACAGCTATTCACCCCCCCCCCTCTCTAGCTATTTTTCATACCCTTGTTGCCCTTTGGGACCAACACCTTTGAAATTTCGAGAATTCTCAAGACCACCTTCATACCTTCATCCTTAGCCCGGATCTTCAAGCCAAAACACTTAGTCTTCTTGTCCTCTCAATCTCAAAGATCTAAAGAGCCTTGATACTAATCACACACGCACCTCTTTAAGTTTGATCACTTAGATCTTTCTTTTAGAGATACACTGGTTTTCTAGGATTTGTTCGTTCATAGAAATAGATCTTGAGTTAGTGTATAAGCTCACAAGTTGTAATTTGTAACACTCGCTCATAATAAGATCTTCTCTTTAGAAATCCAAGACTAACCATCTTGGTAGAGGACGTAGATCATTTTCCCGATCGAACCTCTCCAAATAGCGCGTACTTACTTTCTTGCTATTTCCTTAAAAGTTCATATCATATCTATTACTTGCTTGTTTATTCTTGTAGATTGATTGATTTGAACTGTGTTGTGTTTGTTTATATCATTTGCCTTAGTTCCCTTTTTCACCCACTTTGAGCCAAAAACTTAGAGTGTGCGTGCGCCCCATTTATCACCTTTGCCGCCTATTTACTTAACTTACTTCCGCTGTGCATTTCACTCACTCACTTAGGCGCATATCATAACGCTTATTTGATAAAGTGCGCATTTGCAATTGAGTTTTTCAAGGGTACGAAAAAATTTTAAAACAGCTATTCACCCCCCCCCCCTCTAGCTATTTTCATACCCTTGTTGCCCTTGGGGACCAACAAGTGTATCAGAGCAAACACCTTTATAACAACACTTTTGTTTTTCAAGCTTAACAGCTTGGGTGCCGATTCTAAATGGAAAACTCAAAACCTATGCAACTGCAACTACCTAACACTCACGTTCCGGTCTTTGATGAAGATCATTTTGATGTGGGGAATTCAGCATATTGACTCATCTTAACTCAATCGATGAAAGACTTCATGACACCGTGGTTTATGGACTTACATCCCTATGAAAGCGAATCCAAATCCGCGCACAAAGTTGTTCAACAAACCGTCAAGAACCAAAGGAAGAATGGACTGAGAAAACAAGAAGATTGCAAATGATGGCAAAGCTAGAAACATTCTCCTAAGCACTCTAAGCACGGCTATGAAACAACAAGTCATGCATTGTGCTACTACTAATGAGCTATGGGACGTTATTGAAGAGCATATAGAAGGAGATACATTTGTAAGGAGAACAAGAAATATGAAGTGCAAAAGAGATTCAACAATTTCTCTCAACTCCCCGTGAAACCTTAAGACAAACTTATGAACGCTACTGTGAAATTATAAATCTATATATTTCACTTGGCATGAAGTTTTCTAACAAGGATTGAATGTCAATTTTCTCCAAGCTTTTGGATCAGATACCTACATAAATCCAGCGCTCTTGAGGATGCCGGAACTCTAGATGTATGGACTTTAAGGAACCTTTATGCAAATCTCAAAGTTTATGAGCTCAAACTCCAACGAATCAGTGAAACTGTAGGAAAGTC